>JAJEKB010019111.1:6913-17238 GCA_022393335.1 Macrotrachela quadricornifera
TACTCGTACTCGAAAGATCGGTACTCGTACTGGTACTCGTACTCGAAGGATCGGTACTCGTACACGTACTCGAGTATAAGGCACTCTAAAGTATATAGTCAGATATCCAATATAGACATAAGCTTGGTTTACCACGTCAAAACTTGTTAAAATATGCGCTTTTAAAACTAAGAAACGTCAAACACAACGATTTCATTTTTAAAACGAGCACGTTTACACGTATAATTATCTTAAAGGCTTGCTTTTTCAAAAAGCCTTTCTAAAACCGAAAATAGTGTACATTGTAACACATAAAAATACATTTTTATCAGTTTTGTATAGCTGAGTATATTGTCGTTTTTCAACCCTACAATACTTCAGTTTTCTATGTTGCAGTCGATTTACTGGCGCATCGTGGAAATATTGGTATGGTTTATTTGGTATCATCTTTCGGTCAAATTCTCGAGACTCATTAGTATCCTTCTACAGAGTTTACTGAGATTTTGTCGGCTTTGCGGACAAGCACAGATTTCACCCGAGGAACTAACCGAACAACTTTGCACAATAAAATACAGCTCCTGCCGTTCTCTTAGATAGAATATGTTATATTAAGGTGGGGGTACATATTGATATCCTTTGAAGATGAAACAAGTACTAGTCTTTGCTCGGATACCCATGAAGCAGTTCCGAATTTTGTAAACACTGTTCTTTCTCACAAGACAATCGAGATTATTTCGTAAATTTTTCAGAACAAGACATTCTGATCCGGACATTTTGACAAACTTCAGCACAAGATAAACGGAATTCTTGA
Organism: Macrotrachela quadricornifera; assembly: GCA_022393335.1. NCBI lineage: Eukaryota > Metazoa > Rotifera > Eurotatoria > Philodinida > Philodinidae > Macrotrachela > Macrotrachela quadricornifera. The sequence continues at coordinate 7,704 of JAJEKB010019111.1, forward strand.
GATGAAAAAGTTTGCCTCACACATTTCTATTTCCGCTTCACAGTCATGTATAAAATCTACTTATACATATTTGATAACTAGGCTTAACGGTTTGAATATGTATCGAATTAATAGTATTCGAAGTTCTGATGTCGAGTGGGATTTTCCCTGTACTCGTACTCGTAATCGAGGAATCGGAACTCGTACTCGTACTCGAGAAAGTCCGTACTTGCTCAGCTCTGTTCCTATCGGATTCTCGGTCCAGACCGAAAAATCACCGGAGTTTTGGCCGGGCCGAAATGTCTGGGACGAAAAATTGTTGGGCCGAAATTCCGGACTCCCCTCATATTCTGATTGTTCTTAAAAAGGCGCATTTTACTATACAAAACTTGGTTTGAATTTTAAAAAAGTTTTCAGTTGTTTTGTCGGAATTTCGTGTCTAAACCGCCTTCATACTGGATCAAACTTTTCCCGAAAAGCCAAAGTGCTCGATATAATGATGCTGAATTGGAATCTGATATTAGTTTTGATTTATACTACTACTTTATTGACAGAAAAGATCTAGTATTAGTGAGAAATAGGCAAAAACATGAAAAAACCATACCCAGAGCACAATGTGACTAGGAATTTTTCTAGTAATCATAATTTTGATACTTTAGAAAATATACAGTTTTATAGCTTTTGCAAAAAGAGCTATCGAATGAGAAATATTAAAATTTTGGTCGTATGAACTTTTACAACAAAATTTTTTCTTAAAGAGAAAAGTTGATGAGAAATATAGGACCTATATTAACAATGTGTCACAGTATGTTAGACTGCTTTCCTACTAAATCAAATAATCAATTATTGATTCATATATAGGGTTGAAGTCCTATCAAAAAGCTATAAAGTGCTTAATTTTACAACTATTTTTTCTTATTCCCTCGACTGAAAGCAGGGTTATATGAAAAAAACTAAAAAGTTTGTGGATTTGTATGTGTGTGTGTGTGTGTGTGTGTGTTTGTGCCGGGTCAAAGGTCAAAAAAACGTCCAATTATAAAAAACTTTTTTGCAAGCTAGAAAGTTAGCTAAGTAGAGAAAATTTTCACTTCGAGTCTTCAACCAATCAGATTTCTTCATGGTCTATCTTCGGCCAATCACTTTTTTTTGACCCCGAATCTTCGGTCAATGAGATTTCTTCATCGTTTAAGTTCGACCAATCACGTTTTTTGACCTCAGCTCTTCGGCCAATCAGATCGTTTCACACCAGAATCCCTGGTAATTAGGGATTTTCGACGTTGGGCTGCGAGTGAATGAGATTTTTCAGATTGGATGTGTAAGGGATCAGGATTTTTAAAATGGTTTGTGTAAATAACGCCGTCCAATCGGGACGTCTATGTCGGTCGTATAGTAAATTTTACAAAGCCCAAAGATGAATGAGATAGATCGTAAATAGAAAACTAGGGAGGATGAAAAATTAGCAGTTTAGCGGGGGACAGCTAGTCGTGAGTGGCGCCCCAGAGGACCGCCGATGAAGGACTAGCCGCTCTTCTCTAACATGAATAGTAAGTAAGCATCGTTGGAGCTCAGGGATATGACACAAAGAAAAAAGTGGGGGGTGCAAAGAAAATTTTTGCCACTTTAGAGAGTTCATATACATTTTTATAAAAATGGGGAGTGCGATCCTTATTTTGCTGATTTGTAGATCTTTTTTTCGAACAAAATAGAGCGTTTTTGCTGAGAAAAACTGAAAATTTTCTAAAAGTGTGTGGGGGAGGGTGCGCACCCCCTGTACCCGCTGGGCAGCACATCCTTGTTAAAGCTAATTAGGGATATTCAAGAATTACTAAGCTCAGTTAAATCTGGTTATGATAATCTACTATGCAGCTGTTGTTCAGTTGGCGAATTGTTTGTCGGAGTTGATGCAATCATATATTTCGGATATGTAGTACTGCATTGTGAAATAAGCTTGCGACACACAAACATGGGTTCATCATACGAGGGTGCCAACAATTTCTGATTTCGTGATTTTAAATGATTCTAAATGATTTAACTTTGAATTTAGATCATAAAAAAATCACTTTTCGCATGGTTTAACATGATTTTAAATGACTTAATTTTGATTTTTTGATGATATTAATAAGGTGTTACCTCCTTGGTTTATGAGATCTTCTGAATAGTGATTCGAAGTACAAAAATGTTCTTGATGCCATAGTTTCACGAAAGGAACTGTTTGTTGTTAAATCGCAAATAACAGAATAATGTGTGTTCATAGCCCAAATTGTACTTAATATCAAATTTTTTGAGGTGATGTTGTAGCTATTGAGATATTTTCCTCTAGTGCTGCTGTGCACAATATAATTTTGTAGCTAGATTGTTAAGCATGGTATAAAGTCCGTTTTAATAGCTATCGAAGCATTGAGTGTGCACCGCAATTTACAAAAGAAGTAGATTTCCTTTTTTTTGATTAGATACTTACTAGAGAAGCGAATTTGAAATATTCTACTTCATAATAAAATATCAATTTGGAAGAACCAAGTACAGTTACGCTTTACACATAGCATAAAGAATAAAGGGTTATTCTTTGTATTGTTTATGTAATATTTATTTATTTTCAAATATTTACTCTTGATTTTCGTTCGATATCTCACACTGATTTTGGCATGACCTGTAATAAATATTTTTCAAATACGTCAAATTATATAAAATTATTGTGTTTTTTAAGTGATGATGATACTCTTGAATAAATCAAACTTTTTCTTCCATATATTTTAACTGTTCGTTAATTTCATTCATTAAAATCACTTTCATTATGTGATGTTTGTTCAAATGAAATAATGAATAAAATCATGGTTAAGTGGAAGTATCTTCCAAATTTAACTGATTCAACTCATGATGGCTATTATATTCAACTTGATGAAATTAATGCACAACGAAGGAATGAAAATATTTGCAATTTAAATATTTAATTTATTGTTATTTAAATAGAAATTTTGGAAAAAAGAATATTTTTATGCCAACAATTACATCTTCATTATTGAAATATTTATCTATTTGAGAAGTTGAATATCGTCGAAATGAGATGAATGATTTATTAAAAACAAGCATCTTATTTACTACAATTTCTTATATTACGAAACGTTGATTTTGATACTAATAGTATTGAATACTGTGTTTCTTCGATTAATAAATAAATTAGATCTTTACTTATGTCAAATTGAAGAAGATCTGATTAGAAAATGTTTCGAAATGACACTAAATTTATGACAATCAGTTATCAATACAGATAATGCGACTACAATTTTAAACGTATGGCAATGGGAAAATCTTATTTGTAATTCTTTGCCACAACTTCAAATGTTTTGATATAAACTAGAATTTGCTTTTGTTATTATTTTTATGACAAAAAAACGATTAGTATAATTCAGTATTAAATTATAGGTGGTATTATTATATAACACAATGTCTTATCATTTAGAGTAATGCATTATTTTGTCTCATGTTATCCGTTTGAGAAGACTATCTAAAAATAATGTATTATAATGCATTACAATATAATCATAGTATCCATGTGATCGATTTTATGAAATAATGGTTATTGCAATGCATTATTTTTCTACAGAACGTTAAGGGATACAATTACATTATAATGAATTTAAAAAGTTGTATCTATTATAGTGTATTGAAAAAACATCCGTTGCAATGAATTACAACAAATAATGTGTTATAATGCATGATAAAGGTTGCATTATAATATGATTGAATTCAAAAAAGAAATTTTAATCGATTTCAATGAATTTCTAATATCATTCGTTACAATTCTTCAAAATAGCTCTTAACAACAGCACATTACAACGCATTGATTATTTCATCCATTATAATTACTTGAAATAATCAATAAAGCTAACTAATTATAATATGTTTCCTTAATGAACACTTGAAGCTATAGCATCTATCGCATTTTATTAGCAATTGTATTTTGAGATCACCTTTTGTTTAAATAGATTTTAAAAAACATAAAAGTAGATTGGAATCCATCGTCATGATCTAAAACTCATTTGAAGCAAAAAGCAGAATAATAGATCAGTTTCAGACGTATTTGTCCGGAATAGAAGCAAAAACACAAATTAAAAAAGAAAAAGTAAAACAATTTCGAGCATTTTCTTTCAATTCAAAAGAAAGAAACACATTTAAAGAGAAAACAATCACCATCATCTTCTTTCAATTCGAAGGAAAAAATAAAACTAGAAAAGAAAAGAATTACCGACATATTTTCCTTCAAAGTCAAAACAAAAAAATTAATTAAGAAACAAAATATTTTTGTAAACATATTCCATAGAGTGCGAAGAAAAAGAATTAATTAAAACACGAAACAACTATTGTTCTAATAATTCATGCAAATGGATAGACTAAAAATCGATTTTGATGGATCTCAGCATTACTTTAAAGCATTTGTTTTAATATATTGAAATTTAATGAGTTACCAAACATTTGAACATTGTTTCTAAACATGCCTTAGGATTCATTGATATTCTACTGAATCTCACATCATATAATGCATTCACTTCCAGGATACGTTATGATGCATTGTAATTTAGGAAATTTTCAGATATTTGAACATTATTTCAAATAATAGATTATTCAACATTTAATCATTATTTCTGAAAATACATTAGATTACACTGAAATTTTACTGTATGATGTACCATATAATGCGTCATTTTCAAGAATGCGGTATGATCCATTGTAGTTTAATCGATTATTGAAATATTTCAACATTATTTCTGAAGCTGCTTTGTGACGCATAAAAAATACAAAAAATCATCGAAAATAATAAATTCCAATTAATTTTGTCCGATATTTTCTGAAATAATGGATAATAATAGGTTAATTCTGCATTATTTATCCATTATTGACTACATAGGAAATATTCTTGATATTTTTCCTATTGCTAATTATTCCCTTCTCTCTTTCTCTTTTTCTCTGATTGTTTTATTTAATCGCAAATATTAAAAAAAAATATTATAATTTTTTATTTATTTATTTATTTATTTATTCGTTTATTTATTATCATTACTTTTTTTCATGTTGACTTGATAAATAAGAAAAATTGAATGTTTAGTTTAATAACATATTCAATGAGAAGTACTGGGTCAACAAATAAAGTATACTGTAGGGTCCTGCAACAGGGTCGGGTCGGGTTCGGATATCGGGTTATACATGATCCCGATCCGACAATTAGTGATTTCTTTACATTTCGAAACATTTTACTTTTTCTAATTGGTACTTATTGTGGAGACAAGCATTTAAAATTTATTCGATTATGGCTGAATAATTTATTATATTTACAAATAAATTGTGCAAATGAAGAACAATATTGCCTTTGTTAATTTGAGTATTTCAGATAATAATGAGCAAATTCTAAGTGGTTTTTGATATTATCGAGTGAGTCAAAATGAATGAGCCTCTCAATATTTTCCATATATTTCATATTTCATTCATGTTAATGTTTTATTAAAAGAAAACGAAATATACCAGACGATGCAGCTTGAAAAGCTCTACAATTTGCAAACAACAATTTATTTTATACATGTGCATCTTTTGTTTTTAAATAAGCAAAATTTTATGACGGAAATATTGTACCATTCGTTCAATGTACAAAATGTTTATCAACTTTATCTTATGATGTATATCAATTACTCCCGGATCGGGTCGCGTCGGGTATCGGGTATCGTTATTCGGGTCCAGCTCGGGTTCAGGCCTAAGATTGTCTGATCAGGTCGAGCTCGGGGTTTTGAAAAGAAAGTGTCGAGTCGATTTCGGGTGCAAAAAGTCGTACCCGTGCAGGACACTAGTATGCTGTTTCAATTTGCACGAAATTTACGAACAAGTAACGCTCGTCTCTATGACTCGCTTAACCCTCGACTGAATTCTATTTAACATTATCCCTTCCTGGTCGCTAGATTCTGCTCTGTTAACTATGATGGACACATGTGCACGTATACACTGATTGCTAGTGACGACTGTTCGATAAGATCCACTCTTTAAACTTTTTGTTACCGCTTTCGTATGGCAATGTAAAGCACAGTTCGTAGTCGATCATCGTTATCCTTGTTTCACTTCACTCTTAACTTCTCGGTTTTTTATATGATGTCAGCATAGACCAATGAAACACCTCATTTTTTTGCTCAAAAATTCCTTTACAGATAATATAAAAACTAAAGCAAATTTAAGAAAATAGTTGACTAGTCATTCGTTGGCGTTCTTGCGCGTCATCACTCACTAGTCGCGTCCATGTTGAAGTCTATTGTCACATAAGTTTACTGTCTTGCGTTCAGAACAGCACTCAATCACGTTCCACTAACTCAAAAGAATTACAGGATCTGCAACCGAAGAAGCTTCGATAAGAAATTTGAAGTAAAACAAGTAAAGGTACATAAATCTATAAATAAGTGGACCACGACTATGTTTATGAAACATCGCTGCGAAATCTTAATTATGTTTTTTCAAATAACGAATATTTTAGATACATGAGTTCCTCAAAGCCTCATTCAAGGAGGAATAAAATCACAAAATACTGCTCGCCTTAAAGCTCAGACTCTCAAAACTTGATTGGATGAAAGATAGATTTTCGAAAGCATTTCATTGACTGAAATTTTAAACAGATAGAGTCTGATTGGTCAAAAGTTCGATGTAAAAAATTTGCCACCAGCTGAGTTCACAGACTCAATAATCTGATTGAACGAAAGCCGTATAGTGCATATAACTGAGCCCTGATCTTTATGCCAATGTTCTTTTCATTCGGTAACAAGCAAGAGTATTTTAATTTGCTCAACCCTCCCTTCGTCGAGAAATTATACCAGTGTTCGTTTCTACACTTTTGATACTATTCACTTAAAACGATATTACATTTTGAAAGTGGAAGACGAAAAAAATTTTCTTATAATTACAAGTACCGCGAACTCTACGAATTCGCTGACCCTTTTCTGAAAGAAAATTCGGTGTGGTTATCATTGAAAACAATTTTCATTTGGGTTATCTTATATCTCAATCTCCTTGATTGCATGAAAGCTACAAAACAAAACATCCACTCTAACGATGATCGCTTTATAGAAACACCGCTATAATAGATTCATATGTAAACGACAAGCAAACCTCAAGTTCGAGTTCTTCGTCTTCGATTGAGTTTGATCAAATTTAATACAGATATCTTACCATATTCAGTAGTTTGGGACGTCATATTTTCTAATCCTGAACTCTGACTTGTTTGAACAAAACGAAGAGGCAAACATTCATATTTTTTAAGCGCAATATCTATCGGTATACAACTGTTTCTTTAAGAAAACGGAATTAGATACGATTTAGATGCTTCAGTTTGTTCATCAAGTTCAGTAGCATGATCAGGTAACGATCACTCCAAACCACAATTCTATGAAGATAATATCTTTTTCCAAACTAGAGAATCTCGGACAGCTTCTTAAAGTTTTAGGACGACATGACTACATATATATTTCTGGTTACGCTACAATAGGCAAATAACACAATATTAGCATTCACAATTCCTTTACTGGATATGCTCTATTACATAAAATGTGTAATAAAAAATTATTTTTCCTCATGAATCGAGTTATTTGAGAATCTATTAAGGTACCCCAAATCTCACTTATTGTACTTATGATAAAGTTTTTAAATCAACGACTAGTCGTTCGTCGGTCTCCCTCCGATCGGTCACTCACGACTAGCCGTTTCTATGTACGGTTTATTTTTCTGTCCATCTTCTGTCACATTAGGATACTCATGTGCACATAAGTAGTTTACTCATAACATATCGACACGCAATCGAAAACTTCCAACACTCAGATAGCATTATGTAGTTTTCATCAGTTTTCCATCTCTTTTTTGTTTTTACAAAATGATATTTAGCCGGATTCGTTATCAAACAAGATTAATTAGGCTCTTTGGAGAATCGACTTAAATTACTTGAAACTTATTTCAAACTATGCTTTGAAATAACGTTTTAAGTCAACGTCTAGCCGTTCGTCGGCCTCCCTCCGGTCGGCTACTCACGACTAGCTGTTTTCATATTCAACACCGCTACATCCTTCACTATTAGTTTAGATTTGAACTGAATAGATGCATCTCGTTTGAATTCCTCTCAAAAAGTTGCTGAAAGTTTGTTAGTACATTCATTAAGGAACTAAAAAAGAGAAACTATTCAAAAACTACTACTACTAGAGTACACTACATTGTGGTCTAAGAAAAATCTTCGCCTAGTTTGAATGTTAATTCAAGGTTGATGTCTATGAAGACTTAACAACAGAATATCAAGCAGCCACCTCTTTTTTTTCACATATTTCTGTATAAATCTTTCTCAAAATTCTGACGTATAGCAATGTACAAAGAAAAATGTTTTTATTAGAATAAATGTCCAACATGGATTCATGACCATCGATTATTCTTAGTTCAGCCTTAAAATAACAAGAAGTTCATTAAAAAGCTAAGAAATAGATCAAAAAAGCTTTTATTTACTTTGAATTCGGATTTTCCGTACTTTTTAACAGTCAGTCAAGTTTTATCAAAAGCTATAATTCATTCAATTATCGTTAATTAATAACTAACAATATTGAAAAACTAACCTCAGATTTGGGTTTCCCATAGCAAATTATATTTGGTGACTTTTTCACTGCACACAGTTTATATTATTTATTATTAACTATTTGATAACAGCTATTCAGTCTTGATTTATCGATCTTCGGTTAGCTTCAATCAATCTTTCTAAGAAAAATGCAAAAAAAACTATAATTTGCATATTTACTTGTTTTTAACCTCAAAATTGCCTTGAATTTTCAAATCTATACCTTCGACAACCCCTCAAAGAGTTTTCTTATAAAACATCATAGGTTTTAAATATTAATCTAGGCGACACCATTTTTCCTATTGGAATGAAGACACAAATATGCGGACAACGTTTAGAAACAAACATATTTGCCAAACTACAGACTTATTTTATACGATAAGATCCATGCTTCGATTCGGGAAACAAATTGTTATTATCTTAACAAAAACCTTCTGCAGTCAAAAATTCCTATAAAAATTTTTACAAAAACTAATACTATCGATGGATTTCTCGATCTGAACAATCTTTCATCAAACTTTATAAAGAATCACTATTTTTAAAAAGAAAAATATTTGTTGCATTAAAAAGTTTCCAAAATCATAAAAAAACCGAGCGTGTCATTCGATTGCCCGAGCACGATTACCTTTGGTCAAACTTTATAAAAAAATCATTATTTTCTTAAAAAAAGCCCTTTTTTAGCAAAAAAAATCATTTTCAAAAAATTGAAAAACTAATAGTGCCATTTGGTTCCCCGAACAAGAAAATCTTTGGTCATACGTTAAGCGTTGAGTTGACCGTGAAGTGTGATTGTTTTATCGATTTTTCTAAGAACATGTTTTTTTTACCTTTGACCCCAACGACAAGCAAACAGACAAACTATTTTTTCCATATAACCATCTCTGCAGTCGAGATAATATGATGTTTTTTTGACCTTTGAACCCATTCTATATGATGTTTTTT
>JAJEKB010019114.1:0-12481 GCA_022393335.1 Macrotrachela quadricornifera
GCCGTATCATCTTATTTAACAGAGACCATCTTTCAATAAAAAGTATCCAGTTTCGTTGCTCATTTTTTGAGCTTTCAGAATCAGTTAAAACTCCATGTTGTGTTTTTTCTTTCTTGAGATATTAAAATAACAATGAATAGAAGTGAATAAATAATTACATGATTCTCATGCTTTTATAGAACAAGTTTGGCATCATACTCAGAAACAGTTGAACCGTTCGAGCTGAAATTTCTAATATAGATAGACTAGAAGATAAATAATCGATTGATATAGTTTTAGATTTAACTCTCGAGCGTTGTTCTCATGTTTTCGCACAACGGATGTCATGTGGGTCCAGTCGGACCCACATGCAATTAACCTAGGGGAATTTTATTAGTCGTCTCTTTTACGCTAGACATGAATGAGCTGAGGTTCTTATGATGATCTTTCACAGACATATACGCTAGTATATATTATTATGAAACTCAATTCAATACTCGTATATATTAGGAGAAATACTTTGAATAGAGTATAATACCACTAAAAGGTTCAAATAATTGAAGACAACGTGTATTTAATACAATATAAAGTAGTAAAGATATTTATATATATCAATATACATTGGCGATGGATATGTGGATGGAAAGACATATGTGAATAGGCTGCTGCGTGCAGCTTTCGATCTTTCTCGCGTATACAGTTTCACATCGTCATCTACCCCCAAGATGCGTCATCGGATTCGGTGTCATAAATATGATAATCTGTATTAGAACTTAATTCATCATTCTTAGAAATGTTATCAAATTCATTCATACTATTTGACGTAGAAATTTACGGACTTCTTTTTGAATTTAGATTAATGATCATTCTTTTTGTTTGAAAAAACACTTATAATATTCAGCACTGTCATTATTCTACGATTCTGAAATTTTGATAGAATTCTAGATTCTACATTTACAAAATCCAATTTGATGCGTAATAACTCTATACCGCTCATATTGTCGAACTTTTGGAATTTTCAAATAATTCGGATAAATCAGAATATTAGAATAATAAGAATTTTAGAATTATAGGAATTATCAGAATCTTTGAATTATTAGAATTATAGAATCATTAGAATCTGTGAATTAATAGAAGTTTAGAATTATTAGGACAATAAGAATTTTAGAATTATTAGGACAATAAGAATTTTAGAATTATTAGAATCATAGCATTACCAAAATTATTAGAAGAATAAGAATATCGGCAACTGAAAATAATCCAATTCAACAGTACAGGAAAGTCCCTCAACCAAAACCAATAAGTGATACTGGCTCCGCTGACAAAACGATAACTAGAAGAACCAAGAGAGCAATTACTAATCACGATTAATTTTCCCATGAAAGATGGAAATTTCAATGTCAGGAGTAAGTCAGAGTATATAGTCTGAAATTTCCTAGCCATATTCTTTTATTTCACCTTTCACTGACTTCTTGAGTAGAACACGAAGCATCGCCAATAAATGATTCTTAAGCTTTTAATATTCTGATAGCTCAAATATTCTAATAATTCTAATGATTTTTTAATTTCTTGTTGTTCAAATAATTCGGTAATTGCGATAATTTTCTAAACTCTAAGAATTCTTATTGTTCTAGTAAACTTGAAAGTCTTATTATTCTGATAATGCTGACAAATACCGTCAATGGAGCAGATCCACTGGATCAGTTGACTGCAGATTCGTACTAGTACCCTGCCGAAAAAATACATTTATTTTAGAGATTAAAATTTCGATTACAGTTAAAATGATACTTCTTGAAGAGCGAAAGTACTCCCAATATATAGTACTCGAGGATCTATCGATACTCTGAATACAGTGTACTTGAGGACGTGTGGGTACCTCCAATACATAGTACTAAAGGATCTAAAGCCACACCAAAAGTATTTTCTGCTATCATATGGTACTTATTTACTGCCCTGCGGAGAGACACAAAAATACACCATCAATTTCGGCATTAAGATTCAGACTACAGTCAGGGAAATAAATCTAAAATTCTCAATATTCTGATATTTGTTCTTATTCAAATAATTCTAAAACTGTTATTGTTCTAATAATTCTACAATTCTAATAATTCTAAAATTCTTTCTATTCGAATAATTATAAAATTCTTATTATTCAAATAGTTCTTTAATTCTGATGATTCTACAATTCCTATTATTCCAATAATTCTATAACGCTAATAATTCTATAATTCTAATAATTCTTTTATTCCAATAAATCGAATAATTCTAAAATTCTTATAATTCCAATATTCTGATTGATCCCAATGACTTAAGATTCGCAAAGCTTGGACGATATGAGCAGTATGAATGGTATAGAATTCTTAGATATACAAATATGATTAGGTAAATGATGAATTTAGAATTTTATGGGAATTCCTGAATCTTGGAATAATGACATGTCTCAAAATAACTGACGTGACACGAAATGATTATAACAGTAATTTCATGCAATGACAACAAACCTCACAAACAAACATCAAAGGACAGACGAATTACTATTGCAGTCACGAGTTAATGAATCTCTTGACAGATAGGCCCTATAGGGATGATAGAGGACAGATTAAAAAGACAAAAAGTCACGTATATAACACCAAAGCTGTCATAGGGCCCGCTAATGCCCACCCCTCAGTTTTACTCCTGTCACAGGTATCAAAGAAATTTCATATAGCCTTATCTATCTTTGAGAGAATAACAATTAGAGAGAGGATCGTTTCGAAAAAGATAAGCATTAACGTAGCAAAAGTCGAAAAACGATGTTGTGGGTCTAGTTAGACCCCAAACAGTGTACAAAGGTTAAAATATCCTTGCACGAAAACAATTTGTTTGGTACACCATTCTATGTATAAATATTTCATTTATAGTATAAACGTGAATATCGATATTTTATGCAAAAACAAGTGTGAATTCTTTAGAAATAATTTTATTTTGTTATCAAACGGTTTCCCATGAAATTTTGTATCAGAAAAGTCATGAATGAATGGTTACTAACGATGACCCAAGAATGACTCTTATACGTCCCTGTTTGTGTGTCAAGGTTATTTTCGAAACCTCTGTTAGGTGCTCAGTTAATTTTAGGGATTCCGATTGAGATAAAAATTACTTGTATCTATTTCCTATAGATGTTAAGGCCGCCCGCCTCCTCCAAAATCGATCTCAGACTTACATTCATTCAAAAGAGATGAAATTTTTAGAGTATGTTAGGGCTATAATGGAGAAGCTATGGTCAAATTTTCAGCCCAATACCACGTAATGTGACAGAGATATTAACTCAACAGTGGTGAAAAATAGCTGATTTTGTACCCAAAAGTTCTCTGTTCTAAATCATTTAATATATTAATTTTTTTTTGTTGGAAAGAGCGTGTCGAGATGCAGGACATGTTGTTGTCCTTTTTTTCTAAATTCTTGATTTTACGTGGATAAGGTCATTAGCAAGTAGAAGACTCTAAAAACCCTCTAAAAATGGTTTTCTTTTAAGTATACGTGCCTATATTTGTAAGAAAAATAAACTTAATTTAAAAAAAGAACAACGACATGTCCTGCATCTTGACACACTCTTTCCGACAAAAAAAATTAACATATTAAATGGTTTGGGACAGAGAACTTTTGGATATAAAATCAGAAAACCATTAATCGAGAAAAAACGAAAAACGTTTTTCGTTTTCCGAAAAAATAAGCATAGTTTTCAAGGACAGCTTAAAGAAAATCATTCAACTTTTTAGCCAAAAAAGAGGTTTTGAATGAAAAACCATATCATACTTGAAAGACCTGAAGACGGGCTATCTTCCCATACATTTATCTCAATTTCGAGAATTTTGACGAAAATTGACTTTTCTTGAAGGGAGGGTGGCCTTAACAAAAATTGCGAAAAGAACTGATTATGAACAGTTCAAATACTCAAAGGAGGAAGTTCGATAAGCTATGAAACAGACCCGTTTCAAAAATTTGACTTCTATGTAAAACTCTTTCATAAACTGTTCAATAGTGATCACTAGTAGACTTAGTCCTACTATACTTGATTATACTTTGGTCAAACAATTTTAAATAGACAATGATTTTCATATGCATATGATATAAAATCATGATCTATTAGACTGTCAATATGATAGTTGACTAGCCTAGCTTCTGTACGATTTGATAGAGTTTTTCAAGGGGCTACAAAATGCTATAGAAACGTCCAAAAATGCTACCTGATAGAATTTAACAGAGAGCATATTACACAAATATGCCTTTACTATGAATATTATACATTGAAAATAGTGCGTCCAAGTTTACTCATCTAATTACTCAACTACGCTATTTATCGTATGATTTGGAACAGAATTTCAAGTGCTACGCAATGATAACAAAAAGGTTCAGAAAAAAACATTTTCTACCGGAAAAGGTTCCGATGATATAGCTATATAAACACAATTTTGAGAGTTTTTGACCAAAATTTTTTAGATTTTGATCAAAAAAAGTGTCATCCTAATAAAAACTAATATAATATTTTGGATTAACATCAAAAACGAAGTAGAGAGGTGTCATTTTTAAATATTTTTCGTGACTTTTTATTTCGTGGAAAAATTCGCCTGTGGTGTTCCTAGGAGTCAATGCGCGAAAGCGATGATATATTTACTGAGACACTCGCTCAATGAATATCTCAGATTTTAATAAAATTTTGCCAGTACGTAGCCCTAAGTGAGATATGAAAATGCTAAAAAATTCAACTTCTAAAACCTTTCCTTGTTTGAGGTATTGAATCTTCAATCGATGCACTTTCAGGTCAAAAATGATTATAATTCAGATAGATCATATATGTTATGTATTTTGCCATTCATTAATATCAAAGGTTTTAGAGCTGAAATTCTATATACAGGGTGGGCCATAAGTAAGTAAACAAACTAAAAATTGAATATCTCCCTTACGGCTCGAGCAAAGCAGCTGATTTTTTTACCAGTGTTAGAGGCATATACAAGCTATATATTCATAAAGACATGCCTAGGAAGATCCTGTGTTAACTATCACTATTGATCTCAACAAGAAAAATTTACTTTTTCAAAGATAAAAAAAAAGTCACTCTACTGGGAAAAATTGAATATTTCCACTACAGCTCGAGCTAACGAGTTGATTCTTTTATCAATGATAGAGCCATGTTCAAGCTTTATATTCATGAAGACATACCCAGAGAGATCCTTTATTAAGTATATCATTTTCTATTCTATTTCTGAAAAAGTAAAATTATTTTGTTCAGATCATCGGTGGTACTTTTTAAAGGCTCTCTCTCATATCATCCGTATGGATTTAAAGTGTGAACATGCCACTGTTATTGGTAAAAAAATCAGCTCGTTTGCTCGAACCGCAGCGGAGATATTTAATTTTTTTCGATAGCGTGATATTCAGGCTATATACAGGGTGGCCCAAAAATTAGTTTGCCAAAATAAAAACTGAATATCTCCATTACGGCTAGAGCAAACGAGCTAATTTTTCTACCGATAATAGAGGCATGTTCAGGCTTCGTATCCATAAGGATATGCCCAGAGAAATCCTCTGTTAAGTATACTGTTTTTTTTTCTAACTGTGAAAAAGTAAATTTTTCTTGTTGAGATCAATAGTGATAGTTAACACAGGATCTTCCTAGGCATGTCTTTATGAATATATAGCTTGTATATGCCTCTAACACTGGTAAAAAAATCAGCTGCTTTGCTCGAGCCGTAAGGGAGATATTCAATTTTTAGTTTGTTTACTTACTTATGGCCCACCCTGTATATATACTACCTTAAATGCCATACATATTGATACACTCAAAAACATTATTGGTCATATTAGACAATATAGTGAGATTTCAAAGGTACATACATGCCCTGTCTACCTTACGGTCATACTCTTTTCGCTAATGAGCGACTTATGAGTATCAACCTTAAAATTAAGTACTAATAGCATATGCCTATTAGCAACAGTTTTCAAAACTTTGGCCTTTTGATTTTCACTCTAACAAGTATCTCATTTGTTGTATATATAACCATTTTTGTAGTCTAATATTGAATTTTGACTTAATGAAACTTTCTGTCTCTCATTTGTTCCCGTATTAAGCAAAGTTAATTCTCTACTACATATCATATACCATAGATTGCGTTATCAAAGCGAAAAAGAGCATGATCGCAAGGTAGGGAGGGCATGTATGTACCTTTGAAATCTCACTATATTGTCTAATATGACCAATAATGTTTTTGAGTGTATCAATATGTATGGCATTTATGGTAGTATATATATATAGAATTTCAGCTATAAAACCTTTGATATTAATGAATGGCAAAATACATAACATATATGATCTATCTGAATTATAATCATTTTTGACCTGAAAGTGCATCGATTGAAGATTCAATATCTCAACCAAGGAAAGGTTTTAGAAGTTGAATTTTTTAGCATTTTCATATGCCACGTAGGGCTACATACTGGCAAAATTTTATTGAAATCTGAGACATTCATTAAGAACGATGTGCGGTGGCTTTTGTGCATTGTCTTCTAGATATATACATATGTCAAGTGTTCCTAAAAGATGATATCGATCTTCAAACTTTATGTATGCAAAAAATTTTTAATTATTAGTGTAGACCGTTTTCGACTGTTACATGTCTAATGAGGCTATCAAAATCGAAAAAAACTCTTTTCACAAAAGCGGTAGAAATCCCACGGATTCATCAATATGGCTTTGCTGTTGGAAAACAGTAACAAAAAGATATGTATTTATATGAATGCAAAATACTGGATCATTCCGATAGCATCATCTCGTAACTTGATTTAAAAATTCCAATGACGACATATAATACATGAGAAGGACGCAATACATCATGATGATAGTGACAAATGGCAAAGAAATCAAATCTGATTAATTCAAGAATATACCACCACTAATTATCTATTATTTTATATAAATATATTCATACCATTCAGACATCATCGTTATGAGTCACGAAAGAGAACTAACATACTATCTTCGTGTCAGAAAAAGAATGCATACGTCATTATTGCGACTTAAAGAAAAGAATAAAAATTTATTTCTTATAATGTGTTAGAAGATCTTTGGTTTTCACACCCAGTGCGAGAAAGTAGCAGTATCAAATGAAGAAACCCAAATTTGTAGTAAATTTTTCGAAATTTTTGAAAAATTAGCGAAAATTTCAGTGTAATATAGATTGAGTGAAGTTTTATCCCGATACCTCCTCTCGACCTTCCTCAATAATGTTAACTGCCTCTTCACCTTCCTTTGGACCTAGGAAAGCATCATGGAAATTTTGCTGACGATAGCTATTACGGGGACTAAATGCATAGCCAACAAACAGACAGACATACAAACTTTGTACTATATATATAGGCTGCCGCAAAAATTATCCATACGACTACTTCGTTGATCGTAGACTGTGGAAATACAAATGTTTTAAGATTTGATAGGTATCAAAAAAACCATCCCGTCATCTAGTATTTGCGCTAAAAATCAATGTTGTTGACTGAGTTTATGTTGAATGAGAGGTTAATCTTTGACAGTATGCATACTGTAGGAGCAACAGTTATCCATGAAATTTCTTTAGCAATGATAACTTTCGTTGCTCATGATTTTAAAACAATTAATTATAAATTCGTTAGATGCACAAAAGAACAACTGACTCGTTCATAGTTTATTTTCTTCATAGTGCAATACTGGTGTATAAGCAAAGTTATTTATTCAAAAACTCCCGACCCCTTTTTTGACACATCGTTATGACAAAATTGCAAAGTGGAATTTTTTTCCAGTGTTATTTGATATGTGTGTAACAACAAGAATAATAGATTTTTTGTCTGTTAGTTGCAGCAAAGATGTTTAGAAGCCTAGTTCCATGATAACATTTTATTCTGAAGTAGCAAACAAAAAGTTTATGTTTTTCAAAAATATCAAATATCTATAAGATAGAAAATGATATCAATATCATCTACATCGTCTATTGTGTGTGACGCACTCTTGTAATCTATTTCATACTGACTTAACTAGTCTCTTCATAACATCAAATTCAGTTGAATCTAAAATCCATTGTATCTTTTGTTTTCGCTGCTTGAGAGTTTTTTCTGGGCCTGCTTACAATTCTCCCTCCATATGAATATATAAATATGTTGCAAGGATTAGAGCAAAAACGTTAGAAAACTATGTTAAACATCCAATATCCTTAGAATTAAGTTAATCGAATTATCCTATACAGCTATATTTCAGTTTTTTTTTACTTTTTGCTTTTTATTTTTATGTAGGCCAAAAAGTAGCACTTGTCGGTATGTCTAAATTAGCTTCTTGCATTGTTTATTTATCCATTGCTACTTCATTAGGTGAATCCGGTTGTGGCAAGTCGACAGTTATTCAGCTTTTAGAACGATTCTATGATGTCACAGATGGTCAAGTAGTGAGTAATATCTTCTTTTCATTTTGTGAACGAATTTCTAGATTCTTCTCGAAAAAATCTAGCGTCTTGATGGTGTCGATATCCGAGAACTTAATATTCCATGGCTTCGCTCTTGTTTTGGTCTGGTGAGCCAAGAGCCAGTTTTATTTGATTTGACAATCGCTGAGAATATAGCATATCCCAAAAAGAACATTCCAATAGAAGATATCATTGAAGTGGCCACTAAAGCTAATGTTCATCAATTTATTCAACAACTTCCTCAGGTAACTGATTAACTTCTTTACTATTATTGACGAATATAAGTCAAAATAGTTTTCTTAAAGAATGCAGACTACAATCCCGTAACTAGGGATGCACCAGTGACAGTTAGTAACTGGTAACTGACGAGGGAAGGTACCCGAAGTGTCCCATCGATTTAGAGCTCATATTTTGGCTATAAGTAGACCCCAATATGGCTAGCAAAAGCCTAAAAGGATTTGTGCCCATGAGTCTGTGGGACTGAGTTATAGCTGTTTTTCTAAATTTTTACCTTATGGCTCTGGATTACCTGTAAAATCGAATCAACGAAATTCGACCTATAATTTTGCCCATAAAGAGGTCTAAGGGCCACTAAAATGCCCTGAAAGTTTCAGGCCTAACGAATGTACCCTTCTTAAGAAACTCAATTTTCAAAAATTCACTATTTCTCATAAAAATTTGACAAAATCGGAATTTATTGTAAATTGAATTTCTTAAGAAGGGTACATTCGTTAGGCCTGAAACTTTCAGGGCATTCTAGTAGCCCTTAGACCTCTTTATGGGCAAAGTTATAGGTCGAATTTCGTTGATTCGATTTTACAGGTAATCCAGAGCCATAAGGTAAAAATTTAGAAAAACAGCTATAACTCAGTCCCACAGACTCATGGGCACAAATCCTTTTAGGCTTTTGCTAGCCATATTGGGGTCTACTTATAGCCAAAATATGAGCTCTAAATCGATGGGACACTTCGGGTACCTTCCTCGTGAGTCCCAGTGACACTGGGTACCCCAGTTAACGGGGTATGCATTTATTTGATCTGTGACTTATTACATCATCCATCGTTTTTCTTTTATTACTATATTATGATTATCTAATTCTAGGATCTTTAATATATTTAAAAAAAACTCAAATTAAGGGCGAAGGAAGTGTTTCAATTTACAGACATGACGCCTAAATAAATTTTTACATAATTCCATTTAGGGATGTGCGGCACACGCTCACCTTGAGCATGCTCTATACACCCTTAGGTCCTCAATTGTTACACTATAGGGGTACCTTTGGATCCTCACTTACTATACTATGAGAGTACTCTGAGGTCCCTAACTTAGCCATGGTACCATACATTTACTTTACTAATAACTCACTACCTATCGTAAATTTCTGGTTGTTGCGTCCGCTTTTATATTAGCCGAAAAACGGGCCAACCAGATGACAGTACATTGAGACTCCCCTATTTCATGGATAACTGAAAAAGATTCTATGAGGACTTTTGTAGAACATCCTTGATAACCACAAATTGACCCGAACAACCCTATGATGTGCACTTATCTTGATGATGAAAAACCGCCTGGAAATCTGACTGGCTGAAAATCTTTTGTAACAGCCAATCAGATTTCGAGGCGTTTTACTGCATCAAGATAAGGACGCATCATAGGGTTATTCGGATCAATTTGAGGTTATCAAGGGTGTTCTACAAAAGTCCTCATAGAATCTTCTATGGTTACCCGTGAAATAAGCGAGCTACAATTTCTTGCCAGCTGATTGAGCTATTTTTCGACTAATAAAAAAGCAGACGCATTGACCAGCATTTTACGATAGGTACTTAGTTACCAGTAAAGCAAACGTATGGTGCCATGGCTAAGTTGGGGACTTAATAGTACTTTCACAGTATAGTAGATGCGGACCCAAGGGTACCCCTATAGTAAAGCAGTCGAGGACCCAAAGGTACCTCATAGTTTAGCAGATGAGGACCCAAAAGTGTTCCTCCAGTATAATAGAAATTGACCCTAGATAGATTAAGGTATGTACGGCTCATGTTCATGAGCACGGATATGAGCGTGAGCTTGTACACTCCTACCACAGATCCTTCAAAATATGGTCACTGCATGCAGCGTGAAAATCTATGCCTGATGAATATATTTCGAAGCATTCATGGCAATAAAAATAACGAGGAAAGCTAATTTTATTGAAAAATCGGATTTTTTTCAATATAAAAAATAGGTTATTTGACATTATGAAGAAGTCTCCAAGTAGTTTTTTAACCTTTGATCATAGAAAAAATGATTCAAAAATTTTTTAGTATATATAGTTTTGTAGAGCTCGACGAGCTCTATTAAATCACGTAAAAATATTAAAGGAAATTATTGTATTTTATATGCGAATTCCTAGCGTCTCGACTTTTCTACGCAGAAAAAGCATACAATTTCGTAAAATTTCTTAAATTCGACATCAAAAGGTTCTGATAACTCCTACCATTCAGTATCAATCTATTCCACTTTTGACGCACTTAAATTTTGTGTTAAGATCGTTGTGTGTGCTATTTAAAATCAGAGTGTTACCAGCCTAGAAAAACATTTTCACACATGCTATATACACCCAGTTAACTGGGCACCTAGTTGACTGGACTGGTGCATCTCTACCCGTAACCCTTCTTTTTTGTATGCTCTGTATCGGCTCTAACGTCCTACTATAAGTTGAGCTCATGCTATCGCTTCTGATGTTTCATATTGATTATGGTCCTCTTTGTGAAATGTGTCATTTTTCATGTTCAATGTAAGTTCTTATCCTATATGTCATTCTTGGATAACTAGTTCTTTGCAATTAATTGTGCTATTTTCATTTTATTTGTTTTTCTTTCTTTAAATAATAGTAATAGATAAAAGGGCACAGTAGATTATATACGTGTAAAGTAATAAAGCTCTTTCAACAATTCTATTTGCAAAGATTCGCCTAATACTTTAGATAAAACTCTCACTTTTGAACTCGAGGCAATAGAACTAAACTTTTCGTGATTCATTATAATATTACTACTGTGTTCTGTATATAGAATGAGAAAACATATTTGTCTGTAAAAGCTTCGTCTTATCCTTATATGTCTTCGAATTTCTAAAAGTTATTTTGGAAAAGTTTACCGTTTAATTTCGAAAAAAAATTAACAGTTGACGATTGAATCACGTTTGATATCTGTCTTTCTGTTTAATCTTAGGGCTATGACACACGAGTAGGCATGAAAGGTGGTCATTTGTCTGGCGGCGAAAAGCAACGTATTGCTATTGCTCGAGCTTTTCTTCGTCAACCAACAATGTTACTTTTAGACGAAGCCACAAGTGCAATGGACACATATAATGAACAAGTTTGTTCTGGTTTCTGCTTTCGATCTAAATAATTATAATTGTCTGTAGGTTATACAAGAAGTTCTTGACCGATCCCAAGAAGAAAGTTCGTATTGCACATCACTCACTATTGCTCATCGTTTATCAACCATTCGTTCATGTGATCTCATTTGTGTAATTAATGAAGGACAAGTAGTGGAAAGCGGTACACACACTGAGTTGATCAATCGACGCGGAACTTACCATGCAATGCTTTCGATAAATGAATCTGAGCAATAGTAATTACTATATTTTTCAAATAAAACTAATTCGTACATTACTTAGAAAGACATTTTAAGAAAATGAATTACGCTTATAAAAATAAATCATAACTATTTGAGGTTAACCAAAAGTTCTGTCACACTAAATATTCTCTTTCTCGTAGAGAAGAGTCTTAGAAATATAAATTGTTTGTTTGATTGATTGATTGATTGATTGATTGCTTGCTTGTATGTCCGCAGGGTCAAAAAAACATCGAAAATCGATTTTTCTAAAAAGACATTTCTAGAGGTAATTCGATGCGGGGACTTCGAATCTGAAGTCTGTTCGGTGATCATGTAGTATCAGCATTGATCAACTGATGTTAGGAATTGGTGAGGTTTGGTATTTTTCATCGAAAATAGGTGTTTTTTCATGAAATGATGATTTCATTGTGGTGGGTGGTGAAC
>JAJEKB010019114.1:35153-65462 GCA_022393335.1 Macrotrachela quadricornifera
ACTGAAAAAGTGAGACGCCTTTTCCTAGTTCAGTTTCATGAAGGTTGAAATTTGTTACTTCGAACCCTCTGACAGTGGAATACTTACCAATCAATCTAAAAGAGTAAGATTGACTACTATTCGTATCTTATTCTCTTATAGGAAGTATATTATCAAGGCTTCGTTATTTGAATATCATTCATGTCATTCAATACAATGGATAGTTTACTTGTACCTGCATGAGGACCAATGTCATTAATCATAAGAGATATTATTTTCATTTTGTGCTTTACATGAAAGATGTACAATCTTCCCAAAATAATAAATACTTCTCCTTAATATCGATTGAGAGATGCATGATCTGTATAAGATGTTTCGCGATACATCACGGTAAAATTGATCAAAAAAGATAAAGTGAATAAAATCATCCTTAACATGTTGACTGTTCGGTACACCATATGTAGTACACGATGGTTTTGACTGAGACATCCATGCACCACTTATGTTACATCTCCAGTATAGAATATTTTAACATGTTGGGTGTCGGATGCATCATATATGATGCACGCGCAGCATAGAATATCTAACGCTAGAATTTGGTAGACGCAACTAACTTACTACATTTGAATTATTAGAACGCATTGGTAGAATGTAAAAAAGCATTCTAGTTCTCGATAGAATATCATATGACGCAGTGGACATACTAAAATCGAAAAAAGACATCGCGTTTCAATCCGAATAAGCACTATGATCAATTTCAACCTTGCTTAAGGATCTCATTAAATAACCTTATTCAAATTCATCATCATAAAACGACGATGAAACTGCAATCGACCTTTACAAAATAGATGAGACACTGTTAAAATTGTATAATAAGATGAATTTGAATGAAGACATCTAATGAAACCCTTAAATAAGATCGAAACCGGTCATGACTGATTATTCTGATTAGAAGCACTTGATTTAAGAGAGACGAATGAAATATGTCTTGTATAAAAAAATTCATCTAACTTATATTTGAAAATTATTTTTGTGGTCTGGAAATGTAGTACACTTCAAAAATAAAAATTTATTTTAAATTAAAAATATAAAAAGTGGACTTAGAACAAATACTGTTTTTTCTCATGGGGGACCAGTTAACGTGTCAAAGCTAAACAACAGATTTTACTCGTACCAAGATAGCCGAGTTTTAATCTATTTTTATCTAGAAATTAATGAGCTCTTATCGAAACTATAGGTAGTTTTAAATCTATAAATTTGAATTTAGATTGTCTTTCAAAGTGGGATATATATGTTAAAATCTAATATAATACTTAATCATCTGAGAAGTTCGACCAAAATATTGGAAATCAAAATTTCAGAATAAAATTCAAGAAAAAATATAAACTATAATCGTCGCTTTTAAAATTAGCTTTTTTTTATTTTTTTCTTATGTGAGAAATTTTCAGAAAACGGATGAACTTCGGTCCACCCGGCCCGTTTCGAGGCCTGGTTTTCATTTTTTTAAATAAAATACACAATGGTTTATTCCCCACTGATATTGTGTTTATTTAAGGTACATTACACGCTAAATCACATATTTTACTCTCTAAATAGAAAAACTTAAACATTTTTTGTATACTCAAAAAGTGAGATACACTCCCCTCAGACAAAAAAAAACCGAAATTTTGCATTTCATTTTTTCACCACATAAAATACTGTATTAAAAAAACAAAATATACGACAGGATGCAGCGTGAAAAGAACTACAATCTTCGAAAGACAATTTGTTTTATAGTTGCACTTTTTGTTTTCAAAATGGACAAAATTCGAAGGGACTATTTTTGACTTTTAGAAAAAGAAAAAACTGTTGATACCTGACCAATTCGATTTTTTTATTCTTTCATCACCTTATATGCTTTATTAAAGAAACAAAACACACCACAATATGCAGCGTGAAAAGCTCTACAATTTATAAGGAACGGCTTATTTTATAGTTGCAGTTTTCGTTTTCAAAATGGATAAATTCTGTGCAGTTAATAGAATCAAAAAGTTCTTTTTTTCTAAAAGTCAAAAATAGTGCCTTCGAATTTTGTCCATTTTGAGAACAAAAAGTGCAACTATAAAACAAATTGTCTTTCGAAGATTGTAGTTCTTTTCACACTGCATCTTGTGGTATATTTTGGTTTTTTTAATACAGCATTTTATGTGGTGAAAAAATGAAATGCAAAATTTCGGTTTTTTTTGTCCGAGGGGAACTCGAGAATCGATCAGGGTATCTCTACATCCATTTACACGATAAATTTTCACAATTATATTCGATTGAGATGATATTTTGTGCACACAATTGTCTCTGAAATATCGTGTGACGAGAGAAGAAGATGAGGAGGATCTATCAATAAATGGATGAATTTGAGAAAGAAATTGTCATTATTGACTAAACCATCTTTGAGAGCAAGTTTAGGAATTTTTTCAAAAAAAAATTTTTTTCTCACAATTATTGCTAACATATAGAAATCGATCTCAGTTTTAACGATGATAAAGAATATGATAGTAGTTTGGAATGAAATCGGAGTTTTTTAAGTTCAAGTTGACTAAACAAAATCTCAAAATCTATAAAACCTGCACTCTGAGGCCAGTGTACCTAACATATGTCTCGAGTCACTAGCGATTTTGGAATGTTCTATATGCATGGTTTTGTCGCTACTAAAAAGAGTTATAAAATGAAACAAAATCCGAAGTGAATATCTATTTATATTGGTAAATTATTATTAAAATCTTGATGCCTCTCTTTATCATATATCTGTTTAAGATTCGTGATATTCCTAATGACTGTAATCTTGGTAGATACGTTTCTGTCATTTGTAAATATATTCAATCACTCTTGGAGTTGAATCAATGATTACTAGAAAAAGTCGTCTGCTGTGTTGTCGATGATAAGTTAGCTTTCCAAGTTTCTTATTCTTAGAATTTAGTGACAAAAAATATGTGTTAATGGTAAGTATGTCTTGTAAAAAACTAAGGCTAGAATATAGTGCATTAGGTGATAAAAAACCCAAATCCTACCGTCCCCAAATGTAATATATCGTTCGGATTTGCTCAGTTTGTTGACTTCTATTCCTATTCTTTTATCTGATAAGTTACTTAGTTGATTAGAATGAATTTGTAGACTAAACTACTTTCTGTCCAATTAAGACGAATCCAAGCTGAAATTATCCACCAGTTGACAAGACAAGATCAAAATGGTGATCATAGAGTGATGAGATCGAGATTCTATACAGTTTAGTCAAAGTCAATTATTTTTAAAGTATGCTTCTAAAGTTTCGGACTCTGATTAGTAAATCAAGAGTATGGATATAAAACTCGTATGAGCCTATTGATGAAATAATGTCATTTTATAGATAATGAGAAGATCTTGAATATGATACAGAAGACAATTATTTATTATAAAATAATGGTTATTTTAATAATTTGAGGGTGAGAATCTGTTTTTCATTTTCTGCAAAACCTAAAATATTCTCTTTAAAATTCGAGTAATCAAAGTCGATTGAGGTATAGATTTCTATATGAATATATAGAATTCGACAATCTATATCAAAATATTTCCTCTCAAAAAAATCTTAATCTTCTTTCGAATATAAAATAATAAAAATCTGTTAAACCATATATTATATGATGTAGATAAGATTGAATAACGTTTGATAGATCGACTGTTCCATCTATGATTTAATGTATTGAGATGATCTATCACGTAGCGTAGATGAAAATATTCGTTCCAAGATTCAATAATGGACTAAATTATTTATTGGTGAAAGATATTGAAGTCTAATCACGTTTTCCTTAACATACGATATATAAGATTTATCCTAGTCTTTCTATTTGTCTTCAAGTCTTTCTATGATAAACACGATCATCAAAATTGTTGATATTCATATTCATGTACAGAATGACGAACTCCATTCAACCCTACTAAATATTTCATAAAAATATTCTAGTTAAGATCTTTCAACAATATTTATGTTTTCGCAAAAAACCCAAAAGTATAAATTCTCTCACTCGAAACTGTTCAAATAACGATAACTTTATAATAGATTGACGTATCTCAATTTGTCTTTTTTTCAGCTTCAATGTCTTGTCTTTCTCTATAAACTGACATTATTTTATAAATATCTTTATATGAATTTGATATAGGTATTGTTGATTTCATAAAGAGGGATCGAAACGTTTGTAACCCTTCTTTACTTTTCTTCAGTGAAGATAACACTCAACATTTACATAAGATGATCGAAAACTTGCCAGAAGCGCAAACATCTATTTTGAAAAAACGACATTCTACCAAAATGTCTACACCATTTATTTAAGATTGTTGTTGTGATATTCAAATAGAAAATTTATCCTTTTAATTCACTCCTTATATGTCTTATCTAAGTGAACAATAGATATTAAATTGACCTCCCTGGTTATTTATAGAATTTTCATAGTTTTTTTAGTCCTCAAAATTTTGAAAATGTTTCTAAGAGCTAAATACATTTCATGTCGTACCATTGGTGACTGTCAAACTGATATGTGCCATCGCAGTATTGTATGAAATTCATTGTTAAAACTTAAGTCAACACGAGAAAATATTCGTTGAATCGATATTTATTGTTGAGATCATTCAAAGACAATGATATATGTTATCCATTTAGTTAATTTTAAATCATAATCTCTTATCTAGTGGTTTACTTAGTGGATAACAATCTTATCAACATTAGTAATAAACGTTTAAGTTCGTTCATAGATAAAAAACTATTAATTAAAAATGTCTCATCATGCTTATATCCAATCAGTTTCCACCCTGAGTTTTTTCAACAGTATACAAAAAATCTCACTAATTATTTAAAATTGAGTGGAATGAAATTGAACTTTGGTAAACGTACTTAGCTTAGTCTAGACTTGCATACTCTGAGTTTTTCACATGTATTTACCATTGACTTGATAAAGAGCAGCTACGACAATTTAGTAGAGTCAATAATCAAAAAGATCAATTTAATATCTATTATTTACTTCGAAAGGATATTTGAAGAATCAGTTTAAATAATGAAATTTCTTCATGAAATATCACAACAACTACTCATGATATATGGTGTAAAAATATAGGTAGAATGTCGTTTCCTTATATAGATATGGTGCAGTTCCGGAAAGTTTTGGATTGGCCAAGATGGAAATCTGAGATTGAGACATTTATTTAAAACAAATGAATAAAGTGAAAAATCTATTGACTAATTGTCTCATACGAAGAAAATAAATTCTACTGTTTTGAAACCCATTGATAAGTTTGTCCGTTTTAATGAAAACTCCAATGATTTGTATAATATTTTATTGTAAAAAAGGTCCTGTTATTAGCATATTTATCTACACTTATTTGATTATAAAAAAAAGAAGAACAGAAGAACAGTTGAATGTGTTCGTATATATCGATAAAATGTTTCTATTATTCGGAGTTACGATTGTCTCTTTTTATCCTTATCATATTTCATATATATGCATAGAAAACGTTAAGCTGAATAATGTTCTTCACTCCGATTTAGGAAGTTTTTCATTTGTTTCTTCTTGAACAAAATTTGACACGGTAATAATCAATATAAATTTTTATGAAAAATAATCTTTGATTATATTGAGGTTAAAGCATTAATCATAGAATGACTATCGACATATACAAATCCGTTATGTTGACGACGACACAGCAGATAGAAAGGCATTTTCTGTATTTTCCATAAAAAACTTAAATATTTCTATGGATAGAAAATCTAATGTTTTATTTTCTTATATAAAATCGATAATTTAAAGTATCTCTTAATCACCTACTAAACTATTTTATTCGTTTAAATATCTTTACCTAGTTAATATATAACTAAACACGAAATTTAAAATTGTTTCTAGAGCGGAAAACATTGAGTTTTTTTTTTAAAATAGAAACTAAAGAGTATTAATGATCTATTGTAGTTTGATGATGAACACATATTCATATATTTAAATGAGCTTAAATTGTCTAGATTAATTTACAATTGATTATATATATGACAAATGTCTATATTATATTATGTCCCACAATCCGACGCACAACAAATCTTAACGTTTATCATATTGATTAAATAACAAACTTTATTTTGTTTTTCATATGATATTGAAAATATTTTTCTTTAATTTCTAAATGATTGGTTACGATATAAATAATAAATAATAAACTCAACTAAAAAATATTCAAATGTGAAATATTCATTTAAAAAAAAGATTTTTAACATTTTTCAATTGAAAAATAAAAATTTCAAATTATATTGTGTTTCATAATATAAAAGATGATTATTTATATATTAATGAGAGAATAAACCATTCGTCAAATAAATATATTTATGTTACATTTAATATCAATCAAGATCCTTTCACTTTAGGATAAATATTTCAATTATTTAAGAATAAATCGGTAAAAAACTTGCTCTTTAACGAATTTAATCTGGGAAAAATCTTTATAGGATTTTCTGTTAGATAATAAATCGACTGTTATTCTTTCTTATATTGAAAAATTTAATAGTCGAACATATTTGTCTGTTAAGATAAATTTTCGTTGACAAATTTAATTATTTCGTGTTAGAGTTTGTTCAATATTATAAAAGAGCTTATTTTCCGTTATATGGTCAAATAGAATTAACATTTGTCAATATACGGTATAGTTTCGTTTGAAATATAATGGGAAATGTTTTTAGAATTCCGAGATAGAAAGACTAGAAATTTATTTTTAAAAAAATATGAAAATTTTTCTACTCGAATTAATTAAATATTTATCATAAGAATTTTTTTGATATGGAGGAACCTTTGGATCCTTATATTCTATTCGATGGAGAGACTCTTAGATTCTAAAGTACTACTATATAACGTCACCCATATGTCAAGACAGAGATACAATAACGCTAATACTTCCAATGGTATTGGTAATATTGATAGTGTACAACGAAAAAACAAAATTGAGTTTTTTGAGAAACTCCTTTTAGATTCAAACTCTCCGACGTCGACAAACTTTGATCAAGCTTTATAAAAAAAAAAAAAAGAATCTTATTTTCGAGAAAAAAAGCCTTTTTCTGACAAAAAACTCAAGCACAGAAAATAGAGAAAGACTAATTTTATGGACATAGACTCAATTTACGTAAACATCATTGTTTTTAACGAATTTTGAAGGTGAGGGTTGTTTATATAAGCTAGATCTGTTTCAAGTCGAATATGCCAATCGACAGGGCGAACTTCGCTCTACAAAATTGCATTTTTAGTTCTGCAACAAGTCTAGTTTATATAAACAACCTTTATCCTTAAAAGTTGCAAGAACAAAGGTATTTACGTAAACTTAATAATTTATGTCGGTAAAATTAGTCTTTCCAGATTTTTCCTTCTTAATTTTTTTGTCAAAGAAGAGCTTTTTTCAAAACAGTGGCACTATATGAAGTTTCAACAACAGCTTCCGGGATCGAGAAATTCAAATCTATCACTAGTTTTTCAAAATTTTTAATTTTGATGTTTCTTTGCAAACTGTCAATGTCACTAATATCAAATGGTACTCAAACTATGAAGATCACTGCATCTATCTGCTGATCTGTGGATATTCTTACATAATAATAGATGAGGACTCAATGATACATCCATGCAATAATAGGACTAGAGAAACTAATGATACGTTCATACAATACTAATACCGATACTAGGATCATAGACTCAAATATCAATATTTCAATACCGTATTGAATATTATTACATTCTTAGTAACAAATCGGTAAAGAGCTAGAAATACCTTAAATCATGAAGAAAATCTTATCATATCCCTAATCACAACTAATCACTCATAATTAAGTCTAATCAATAATCATCTGTTTTTCTCTTGAGAAAATTTCAGGTAAACGTTCATTTATTTTCAATTGTATATACAATGTAATATAATACTAAAGATAATTTGAATAATTTCAGAATAATAATATGGAAATTATTTCTGATAATAGAATGATGAGACTGGGAGGTGACTATTTCTCTTACTCAAATTAACTTTCTTTCGACTGTGAGAAAAAATTCGATACTCTTTTCAAAATTCAATGTCAAATTTTCTTTGATTTTATTTGAAAATTTACTTTTTTCTCATATAAATCTTAACTATATAATATCATTAAATTGATCAATACGTTAATTACATTTTGTAAAACACGACCTAAAAGAGAGTGTTGAAGTGTTTAAGAATAGAAATTTGGACTCATTCCCCTCCTCCCTTTTCCACAAACAGTGACCGACAGCTAAAAGTAGCGTCATAGATCGTGGCCAACAACGAAAACAGTTATATCGTGTTTCACATTTTAATCCGGCAAGGGTTGCACGACACAGCTTATATATAATAGTTTATCTTGAATATTGATCATAAGAAATTTTCGGAGTACTATCAATCCGATGAATTCATAGAGACACAGTCCATTTTTATCCATTATATATCAGATGGGTCAGATTGAATTGCCGAGCTTCATATTGTAACCTTTAATCATTCAATAAGTCGTATTAAAAAACAAAATATACCAAAAGAAGCAACATGAAAAACTCTACAGTTTCTATAAGACTAATTTTTGCTTTCAGAGTGGTCAAAATTTTTAAGCGATTAAATTTTAATTGTGCAAAAACGATAGTTTTTTCGCACAAGATTATTTCATTTTTTCCTTTTATCATCTGATATGTTTCATATACAAAAAAACGAAATATATCACAGGATTTAGCATGAAAAGCTCTACAATTTTTATAAGATCATGTCTTTTATAGTTGATGTTTTTGTCTTTATATCAGTGAAAGTTTTAACTAATCAACTTTTGATACTGTCAAAAAGTCTTTTTCCAATATACAACCAATGTATTTTTTCTTATTTCCCACCTAAAATCTTTTATTGAAAAGAAAAAAATATATATTAAAAGATGCAGCGTGAAAAGTTGAACAAGATACACTGGACCGTTTCTCTTCTAGTGCCACATTTTTGTTTTCAAATTCGACGAAATGGTAAACAACTAAAATTCAACCCTAGGAAAACGATACTTTCTAGTTCACTACAAAGACGTTTTACTTATTTACTAACTGATATGTTCTATTAAAATAAGATCAAAGTCCATCACAAGATGCAGCGTAAAAAAGTCAATAGTTTACAGAGAAAAAGGCGAATTAATATTGTTTCAGAAGAAACATTGCTTCCGCACGATTGAAATTTGACCTTTCAAACTTTTCCCATTTTGAAAGTAAAAAGTGTAGCTAGAAAAAACTAAATCTTATCTAACTTGTAGAATTTTTCACGGCGTATCTATTGGTATATTTTCTTTTTCTAATGCAATGTATTAGAAGATTAAAAATAAAAATAAAAAATGTATCAATTCAACGTTATCCCATCTGATATATTCGTTTGATTATTTATATATATTATTAAAAGAGAATAATTCGAATTAGACTTTTTTTATTTCGAAAATCTCTTTATATTATTATTTTAATCATTAAATTATATTAGTTAAATAATATTTATTTGTGAATATTACATTTCGAATAACTTCTTCAATAATAAATCTTATCAACTAAAATAAATATTATAGGTAACAAATATTTAGTATATTAAATATGATTATTTATTCATGTTAAATTTTGATCTATAACACAAAAATATTGATTATTTTAAAAGTTCAAATGAAATCTTTCTATTATTATTTCGAACGTTTATAATTACAAGAATTAATTATTATATAGAAAATAATTTCAATATTGAATTTTTTTAAATAAAGAAAATTGTTTATTAGATATAAATATATTCAAGAATTTTCATTCAGCGCTAAAATAATTGAAAATAAGATTATTTATATAGATAAACTATCAAATTTATTATATTAGATTTCTCAATATAAGTTATAACGCATGACGTTGTTAAATAAAAAAAAACCAAATATAAATCATATTAATTCATCTATTTTATTGAATATGTCTTATACATTAACTTATTTTGTGTAGTTTTATTAAGATAAATCATTATATCTATCTCAGAAGATTTACAGACATATAATACAAATTTATTCTCTTTGAAATGTCGAGATTTTATCGAGATAGATTGTTAGATTCATCTCATAATTCATGGTTAATCAGAATATAAAGTTTTTCTTAACAAAAAATTTTCATTTTGTATCGAGATAAATCTTAATGTCCATCTCTAAAGATAGACTCAATCACAATATAAACACACGGTGGCCCAAAAGTCACGTTACCCAAAAAAAATTGAGTATCTCGATTACGGTTCGAGCAAACGAGCTGATTTTTTTCTCTATAATAGAGGCATGTACAAAGTTTATATTCATAAAGACATGCCTAGACAAATCGTTTGTTAAGTATATTATTTTTACTTCTATCTGTCAAAAAAGTAAAACTTTTTTTGTTGAGATCAATAATGATACTTAACAAAGGATCTCTCTAAGCATGTCTTTATGGATATGAAGCTTGCATATGTATCTATTATTGGTAAAAAAATCAGCTCATTTGCTCGAATCGTAATGGAAATATTTTATTTTTTTTTGGGTAACGTGACTTTTGGGCCACCCTGTATTTTCTAATGAAATTTTAAACATTTTATCATAGGAAATCTTGACGTGTATCGCAGAAGACAGACAGATGGACAATACAAATTTTGTGTATCACAAATGTTGAAATTTTCTCGATATATAATGAGATACATTTCAGAACATAGATTAAAGCACAATATAAACTTTTTCAAATAAAATTTCTCATACTCTTCCGATTGTAATCTTTACGTCCATATCAGACAATAGACAAATGTAGAATAAAAAAAGTTTTTCCAATGAAAATCTGGATATTATTTATGAATATAAATAATTCTATTCGTCTCAAAACATAGATGCAAGAATAATAGAAATAAAACTCATTAAAAATCTCGATATTTCCTTGTAATAAATAATAAAATTGATTTCAAAGGGTTGATAGATGTACAGGGTGTAACAAAACCTTTGCACCCCCGTTTACAACCTAATGAATCAATAATATAATCAACTATTTTATATCAGATTAAAGCCCATCAAAAACTGTATCTAAGGGTATAATTAGAATAAATAGTAGCTAGGCAATTATTAAAATACCTTTAATTACATATCAAAATGTCGTAAATTATACAATCTTAAGTCTCAGAAAGAAATATTACGCCTCTTTTTCACGCATAAATTACTTGTTGATGGATTGTAGTTTACAGCCGTTTGAAACGGTATTAAATCTGTATTCTGCTATAGCAGAGTCTTACCTACTTGATGTAGTTCTCGTTCGCAATTATTATGTTCGACATGAAAGCCAATGCAACACAGCATCTTTTGAAAGATGAGGCCGTGAATTTCGGGGGCAATTCGATTTGGCCCAGCAACAGTCCCGACATGAATCCTGCAGAAAACATTGGTGCAATTATCAAAAATAAAGTTGAAGAATTAATGGCAAGTGAAGATCGTCAAAACAGATACAATTATGACATTCTCAAAACTAACGTTGAGAATACACTCAACGGTCTCGAAAATGACACAGATCTTTTTATCGATTTGCTGTGTTCAATGAGGAAAAGGTTTGATACTTTCAAAGCTGCTGGAGGAGGTCATACAAATTTCTAAACTTTACCATAAATGCTTATTTGTGAGCAGTTTATATTACTAATAAATTGAAAATTCTATGATCCACAATTTAAGTCAGTGAGTGGTACGATAGTTCTTCCCTAGATTCGAGATTGTATAATTTATGACATTTTGATATGTGATCCAAGATATTTTCATAATTGCCTAGCTACTATTTACTCTAAGTATACCCTTACTTAGAGCATACCAAAAGGTAGAGCGTGTTTCGCTCTATCTTTCTATACGCTATTGATAATCCCTCGCCTTCTACCAAGTTAGGAAAATTTTGAGAAAACTTTTTTTGCGTACAACTTCCTGGTAGCAGAAGCCTATATTTTCGTCTATCCATCGTTTTCTTTCTGTGTTTTTTTCTTTCTCTTTTTTCATTCTTTTCTTCTTATCAACTTTACGACTTTCTTCCATATATACATATGAAGGAATGCATCTAAGCTATTATCTGCATTATTACGGATCATCGTATATTTTCTTTTTTCCTTTTCTTCTCCTCTCTTTTTTGATTTTAGATGACTACTGAAAACTTTCGCTTTTACATAAAAATGCGTACTGCACTTAGTATTCCAGCAAGAATTATCTATGGTGAATTGAATTTTGTTTATGGTAATGAAGCTCCTGGTCTAAGCACAGCCAAACGATGGTCAGAACTGTTTCGTCTTCTCATCGATGATAATCCTTACATTACAATCGAAGATATACAAGAACAAACTGATTTGAATCATGAGACTGTTCAACGAATAATCAATGATTATTTAAAGCTTCGAAAGATAACCGCACGTTACATGCCGAAGGATTTCACCGATCTTCAGCAAGCTGAACGAGTTCGAATATGCAAGCAAAATTTCACCAGGGAACATGGCGCTTATGCGATATAATTACTGGTGATGAGTCCCGGTTCCATCACAAACAGATCGGTCGAAAGATATCAAACAAGGTATGGGTAAGTAAAGGAGATCCTCCACATACTGTTGTTCGAAGAAGTCGGTTTGCACCAAAAACGTTGTTTTTGATCCTTTTCAAATCGACCGGTCCTATGTTAATCCATCGCATCGAGCGTGGTCAGACTATTGACCATCATTATTACGTCAACCAGTGTCTACAACCTCTAATCGACGAGAAAAGACGTCAAAGACCTTTGTATGGAGTTCGTGGTATCAAAATACATCATGACAATGGTACACCACACGTGCATGAAGATGTATCCGATTATCTTGAATCCGAAGGTCTTACAATAATACCACATCCACCTAATTCTCCAGATTTATCATCTTGCGACTCCTGGTTATTCGACTTGATCAAAGATAATCTGACCTATCAAGATGATTCAGAATCATTACATGATGCTGTGATCGATTTCATGAACTCCTTAGATCCAAACGAGTACAAAAAGACCTTCGAGAAATGGGTCGAAAGGATGCAACTGTGTATAGATAATCATGGTGATTACTTTGAACATTTAATGAAATAATCATCAAATTCATTTTTGTTTCTGTTTTCTTTTCTTTTCCATTGATATTGTTGCACATAAAACATGTCAAAGCAGGTTATAAGAATTGATAAGAAGAAAAGAATAAAAAAAAAGAAATTTTTTTATACCCTTGCCTGAGGAAAAAAATTACCTGGCTCGCTACTTTTGGTATGCCCTAAGTAAATGTTGTTCTATCACCCTACCCCCTGTTCGAAATAATGTTGTTGATTACGTAGCTATGAAAACGATTAAATAGCTACAGCAAGTTAAAATAGCGAGAATTACCTTAGATTGCCAATGAATAGATCAAATATTTGTACAGTAGATTAAGTAGCTGACACCTGACGAATCATTTTTTGCCGATTTAATTATACAGCAAAAATGGATCTCTTTTGAGAATGAATTCCAATATTTCGTGCCATATGATATGATTTTTTAATTTCGAATTAATCTCAAGATTCTTCTAGTAGTAAGAGTCACTCTCGCATCCTTTTAGGGAAATATATGTAAGCATCACAAAATATATATGAATAACTACTCTTATATTAGCCATCGAGTTTCTATCGAACTTTATGATCTTTAACTTATTCGCATTGTCAAGCATTTATTCCATATTTATTACAATATATGAATCATCACGAGCAATGAGAATTACTTGCAAAAAAAAAACTTATGATTGATCATTATGAAAATGAAAAAGTTACCTATGCTGAGTTATCAAGAAGTAGAAGCTCGCTACTTGGTCGGCTAGGAATTATTGTGTTATTTTGCTTGTATCTTCAAGCGTTGACATTCAATCATTCTCCAGCTTCTTTTCGTCAATCCTAAGACCGTTCATCAAAGTCTTTACCAATTGAGACAATGGCAGATCTAACTTCAAAACGCCTTTAACATCGTGTATCATAACTTTATTTCCAACCACAATAATCCCAATGTTCTGTATTAAAGCAGCATATCGAATTATTGCAAGCCACGCAACATTTTTCGTCTCCAAAAATATATTTATAAATTGATCGGGAGCTATTTGCTCTAAAGTGATATTACGACACTGTTGGATACATGAATATAGTTTCAGAATCATATGTGAATCTAATTCTTTTAATGCACGATATGAAGTCATTGCCCCTTCAAAAGCAACAACGATCTCATCATACATTGTGCAAGCCATCTCGCCTCCAAATATATTCAGGAGACCAGCGATCACGTCCGTTGTTTCCACTTCTTTTCCTATCTTCCCAAGAGCATCACCCGCTGGGTACCGGATACCTGCATCTTCATCTTGAAGTACATTCAAGAGGCCAGTGATCACCTCATTCCTTGCTGCACTTTTGCCTATTTTCACAAGAGCTTCACTCGCTTTCCACCGGATATTTGTATATTGATCCCGGAGTCCATTCAAGAGACCAAGGATCACCTCCTTTGTTGCTGCTTTTTCACCCATGTTTCCAAGAGCTATACACGCTTGATCTCGAACAATTGAATCATGATCCTGAAGTGCATTCAAGAGACCAGCGATCACCTCATTTGTTGCTGCTTTTTCACCCATATTTCCAAGAGCTACACTTGCTTTCCATCGGACACCTAAATTTTGATCTTGAAGTGCAATCAAGAGACCAGTGATCACCTCACTCGTTGCTGCTTTTTCACCCGTTTTCCCAAGAGCTTCACTCGCTTGTCCTCGAACATCGAAATTTTGATGCCGTAGTGCATTCATGAGGCCAATGATAACCTCATTTGTTGCTGCTTTTTCACCCATGTTCCCAAGAACTTTACTCGCTACGTATCGCACATATGGATGTTCATCTTGAAGTGCATTCAAGAGACTGTCAATCACCTCACTCCTTGCCGCTTTTTCACCTATCTTTCCAAGAGCTTCAATCCCTTTTCACCGGACATCTGAATTTTGATCCCGAAATGCATTCAGTAGACTAGCAATCACGTCATTCGTTGCTGTTTTTTCACCTATCTTCACAAGAGCTTCGCTCGCTAAGTTTCGAACACCGAAATCTTGATCACGAAGTGCATTTAAGAGACCAGCGATCACCTCACTCGTCGCTGCTTTTTCACCCATCTTCATGAGAGCTTCAGTCGCTCCGGATCGGACATCTCGATCTTCATCCCGAAGTGCATTTGAGAGTGTAGCGATCGTCTCAGTCGTTGCTGCTTTTTCACCTATGTTCCCAAAAGCTACACTTACTGTGTATCGCACATGTGGATCTTGATGCCGAAGTGTGTTCATGAGACCAGCGATCACCTCAGTCGTTGCAGCTTTTTCACCCATTTTCATGAAAGCTTCAGTCGCTCCATATCGGACATATGAATCTTCATCTTGAAGTGCATTTAAGAAACCAGAAATAACCTCATTCGTTACTCGTTTTTCGCCGATCTTCGCAAGAGCTTCACTGGCTTTCAATCGGACATATGATAAATCTTGATTCCGAAATGCATTCAAGAGACTAGCGATCACCTCAGTCGTTGCAGCTTTTTCACCCATGTTTCCAAGAACTTCAATCGCTCCGTATCGGACATCTGGATCTTCATCCCGAAGTGCAGTGAGAATAGTAGAAAGAAGTTTTGGTGTTGAATCTGATATTGCTAGCTGTGACGTAACATAGGTTGCATTACGTTTTATGAGTGCATCTGAAGCGTCTATGAGTGCGATGAGTTTATTTTGTATGACGGGTTTATTGGATAAAGAATTTGTGTGCCGTATTGATTGCACGAGATTTTTGATGATTTGGGATGGTGCTTGTCGAACGCATATATCTAACCACTGACATATGAATTTTAGATAATGTGCGCGCTCCGGAAAGACCGTCTGGTCCCCCAGCTCATCAATGCAAAGAATGATAAGTTTTATATGTTTTAAACCGACAAGATCTAACGATTCTTCTTGTATAGTCTTCCAAAAGACATCCATACTCGATTTGTAATCGGATTGTGCGAGAAGACCAGATGCAAAAATAAACACTAATTGAAAACGTTGGTCATATTTGGGTGAATCCATGGGAAACGTACCACCTTTCTGGAAAAGTGTTTTTTTTACTGCTTTTTTTTGTGCAATACGTAGCACCGAACTAAAAAACATCTTTGGCCGAAAAAAATTTGGAACTTGTTCATTTAATCGTTGAGATCTAGTCGCATCTTCCGGTACAGGTCTATGACACGTAAATTACCCATTTCGACAAGCAAAGAGGATGGATAACTTTTGATATAAACATGATAGAGAGCTGCGGTTTTCACCGTTGGAAAGAACAGATGAAAATGCATCGAATCATATAAGACAACGACTTTCAAACTGATCTTTTGATCCAACTTGTAATAATTTATTTTCAATAATGGTACGAAAACTCATCATTTTTCATGGTGTTTTTTTTAATTTAACCATGGCGAATAGTTTCAAAAGTCATTGTTTTATATGAATCGATGCGTTTTTATCTGGTCTTTTCAACGGTGAAAACCGTAGCTGTCTATCATGTTCCTACCAAAAGTTATTCAAAAAATATCGATCCACATCTCACTGTCTGAATGGGCATTAGTCATTCTGTATACCCTTCTACTATTATTGATATAGCGTTTTCTAACTAGAATACATGTAAAATGAGTTCACTTGCGCTCATTTGCGTCTTTCAGAAGAATATCAGTCGGCCTATGAGGGTCAATAAGGATACTGAATCTTATTGACTCGCTGTTCTTGTCACACAGAACAATTTATTTAATATAAAATCCTATCTAAAGGAGAATGTATCCGAATGATGAGATCTTGAAGTACGACGATAATTGATCGATTTGTTAGGCAAGACTTGAAATTCGTGCATATGACGGATTCCTTGAATTGTTCCTATATATTAACACAATTAGACTTCTTGGCTCAAAAAATCACAAAATCTTTACCTGTCGACTTGAGTTTTTCTGTTCTAGGGCGGATGATATGGGTTTTGATTCTTTTCACTTCACGAGCTTCAAGGTAGAACACATGCACAGTTGGATATGCTTTTCCGCTGGCTTCGGCTGTTTCGAGTTGATGTTTCTTCAAGAAATTATAAAAATCCTTCGGGGAGGAGAGATGAACACTTTTCGAGCGTGTCGCACGTCTTGCGGTGGACTTAAGAAAAGCACCTACACCGTCCCCAGCACCCTTGCCATGACCAGTTGCTGTAAAAGTCCATGCAGCATCCAGACCAAAGTCTGTATTGTGATGTGTCAAATTAAGCATATTCAGGTTGTTCTTGAAATGCGCACTGGTCCCATCACTAATAAAAAAAGTCAAAATTTAAGGATTATTATTTAAAAGAATTACTGGTTTATCAGTTTTCAGTATCTTTTTATTTTCTGCTGTGACAAACATATGGCAAGCTCATGTTGAGAGAAAGGAATAAAACTCCATTTTGTTCAAAATACTCACCTCAAATAATTGATCTTCTTAACGAGGGGATAATGATTCTTCACGAAATTGACGATCATACTTTGAGCGCAATAGACGAATGCTGTGGTATGCTCCGTACAATCACTAACAATAGCCATATCTTGATGCTCTGATCCGATGATCAGATGTACGGTAAAGAGAGTGGCTTGATTTTGAGAAAAGAAACCCTGTTGAACTTCACGCTGACGAATGAGGGTATAATTCATGGAGAAATCGATCTGTGCGATGATGAAGCTCTTGTTAGTCGATTGTGTTCGAAGATACTTGACGTATTCTCGTTGTTGTCGATTGTAATAGGCATGTCGAAGAAAATGAGGCCATTGCTCTTCAACTTCGCTTAGCAGAGAATCGAGAGAGCCAGTCACTTTATGAAGATCGAATTTGGTGTTCAGTTTTTTCCAAATGGTCCATGAGCATTCTTCATCAAGGTCCATTTCAATGTGCTCAGTGAGAATGTTTGCGAGTTGTGCTGTTGGACAATTATCGCATTCACCAATGTAGCAATCTTCTGTTTCGACAGAGCAGACCATTCGACGAACGAGATCATTCATAGTGAATTTCTCAAATGTTGATGTAGAAGATTGCTTCGATATCCGTTGGCAGTTTTCGTTCCATGCCTGCAAAAGAATTTCAAACTATTTAATAATCGAACGATGGTAAATTTACTCACTTGAAGTAGCAAATGCATATTCTCATGATAAATGCACATGCATGTTTCGTGAGGTGCGACAATCTTAACGTTCCGAGGTCGAAGTGAATGGAAAGTGGAACGTCGAATGAGATCAGGATGCCGTCTATCGAACTCTCGAAAAGTATCGAGGACAGTCATTTCCATGAAACGAACAGCAACTGGTTTCTTCTTGATTTGAATAACATCCTTTGAATTTGCTGAAATGCGACTGATGCCATCTTCTTGATAGAATTCGATGACAGTAGTGATTGTTTCTTCAGAGATTGACGCGTTGCCACGAAGATATTGAGGAAAGGCAAGGACTTGGTTATTGTCTCGGAGCCGAACCGCCTGACGTGCATGACGCTCTGTTGATTGAAACCTAGTAGAAAAACAGAAAACAATGAAATAGAACTACCGTTCAGGTGGGCTCGATTCACGCACCACGTTTCAGTTTTGCTACGACCCCAGTTTTTCGGGGCAATAGTCATCAACCGAACCTGCTCAGCTGGACTGCTCTCATTGAATAATTTCTTCAACCCAGTGATCAATTCATAGGACTCTTCAACCCGAAGTTCATGAGGATTAGTTTGTGTCGACTTATCCATTTTTCCTTCAAGAACATCGCACATTTGATGAAGGTTTCTATACACCTGGTCGACTTGCCGACGAATTGGAGCTACATTGGATCTTAAAAATAAAAACATACTTCAAGAACTTGATGAAATCTATGTACTCACTGGTCATGAATTGGGCTCAAATTCAGCATTCGAAACACATTCGATAGCTTTTCCATTGCTTCTTGTTGTTGATAGGTAAGTTCATAAAGTGAATCATCACCACTGTTTTCATCTTGATTAGTTATGTCGTCTTCATCGTCTTCATCGTCATCATCATTACAATCTTCATCATTAGCATCTTCCTCTTCTTCTGAATTTTGTTCTTGTTCATCATAATCGGACATATCATCATTTGAATTGATATTCTCGTCGACATTCATAGCTGCATCTAATTCCATTTGTTTGTTCTCCAGTGCATGACATTTTGCGCAGAGTCCATTCACGTTGACGTCATCAAGATCATATTGGTCGCGGATGAACGTAGCGAGCCGTAAAGAAACTGATCTCTGAACTTTTGGTGCATCGAGATGTCCACTGTGTCGTGTTGGATGTTCGCAAAACGTTTTTCTCGGCATTTTCTTTTTCTTTGAATATAAGTCGAATAACGACTAGCTAACTCACTGGTCCCACTTCAGTGATTCATTGCAATCCTATTCGCTCTCAAAACGCACATATCATAAGGACTCCTCCGTTGAAATAGATATCGTTACATGTTTAACAAATTTATATTCCAATGATATCCCATAAAATGATCGCGTCCCTTTTTTGAACAACATCTATCTCTACACCAACAATCTGGATCATACAAATTGCAGCGACTAAACTCCTATGTCATCGAACGTTCTTTAAAATATCATGAGAACCGCGAAAATAGATCGCACATGTCGTTGTAAAGCTTTAATCTACCTACACACAGAGAATCTTCCCTTTTCCTTAAAGAAATATATGTAAGTACTGTATATGGTCATCATTCTCGTCTCGAGAAAGGTTGGACGAACGAAAGTTAACTTGCTTCAAACATTTTTCAAAGCACAAATGCGACACAATAAGAGTAAAAGGGTATGCAGTATGACTAATGCCCATTCAGACAGTGAGATGTGGATCGATATTTTTTGAATAACTTTTGGTAGGAACATGATAGACAGCTACGGTTTTCACTGTTGAAAAGACCAGATAAAAACGCATCGATTCATATAAAACAATGACTTTTAAAACTATTCGCCATGGTTAAATTAAAAAAAACACCATGAAAAATGATGAGTTTTCGTACCATTATTGAAAATAAATTATTACAAGTTGGATCAAAAGATCAGTTTGAAAGTCGTTGTCTTATATGATTCGATGCATTTTCATCTGTTCTTTCCAACGGTGAAAACCGCAGCTCTCTATCATGTTTATATCAAAAGTTATCCATCCTCTTTGCTTGTTGAAATGGGTAATTTACGTGTCATAGACCTGTACCGGAAGATGCGACTAGATCTCAACGATTAAATGAACAAGTTCCAAATTTTTTTCGGCCAAAGATGCTTTTTAGTTCGGTGCTACGCATTGCAAAAAAAAAAAGTACTAAAAAATCACTTTTCCAAATCATGGTACGTTCCCCATGGATTCACCCATTCATCAATCATGGAATAAAATTTTTCGACATACACCAGTTATCCATACAAGACTTATTGTTGGTAATCGAAATAGTGAAAATTTGACTCAAGAATTAGTACGTCGACGTCCTCAAGCCTAATGGGCAATTATCTCTAACTTGTATTGTTGTTTATTGTACTTCGTTTTTTTAATCGTCAAACATTTTGAAATGTTCTTTGAATAAATTTTCATATACAGATATTTCATTTCTAAATTATTTCTAAAAGATTCTATTTTTCTATATTGTAGATTTCACATATTTTTCTTTTATAGAAGGTTTTCAAATATTACACAATCCCAAAATTTCCAAGCATTTTAATCAAAAAGTAAGCATAACTCTTTGACATATAGAATAATATTATACT
This sequence comes from Macrotrachela quadricornifera, assembly GCA_022393335.1. Lineage (NCBI taxonomy): Eukaryota > Metazoa > Rotifera > Eurotatoria > Philodinida > Philodinidae > Macrotrachela > Macrotrachela quadricornifera. The sequence continues at coordinate 55,994 of JAJEKB010019114.1, forward strand.
CTCATATCTATACCACATAGATCCAACCGTTTTATAAATGACTGATCCAAATATTCAACAAAATAACAATAACCATCATTCAAATCAATTAATGAATTCATTCATTCCACCATTAACAACTCAAATTAATAATCAAGAGCAACAACAAGAAGTACCTATTGATACCAACGACAATAGTGGACTGGTATCATCACCAGCAACGTCATTTGTCTCTTGGGAATCGTCAATTTCAATAGAATCAACAAGTTCAATAGTGAAAGAAGCCGATGAATTATATGATAAAATCGAAGACATGCTTTTCGATTATATGCGTGAGCCTCATCGACACTATTTACATTGTCGAGTACTTAAATGGGCTCTCGAAGAAGATCAATCAAGTATATTTACAGCTGTACTCATTATCAATCCACCTACTAACCAAAACTGAACTAAAAAACACTATATCTATAGATTAGCTTTTGTTTTGTAAAATATCTTCCACATTTTAATGAAAAATAAAACATAACGTATCAAACATTTCCTATCATTTAAGAAATATTCATATGCTTCTACATTCCTTTATTTTAGATTATTTGATTCTTAATATTGTTCGATTTTATTCAAATTTCATCGACACGAAGGTACAATCATTTATAGACATAACGCACATGTCCCATACAATCAACAAATAAACGTCATCACTGGGCAACCATTCATTCATTTCAGATATTCTTTAACGAATTTCACACGAATGGCAAATAATCCAACACATACTAATCAAATAGCAAACAATCAAAAACCATTCATCGAAAATAACATATGTAAGTATTATAGGCCATAAAAAAGCATCTAACTATTCAAAAACTGATAAATAAAATCATACTATCTCATAGTTTTTCAAAACAACAAGGACCGTCAACCAAAACAAATTCAAATTACGATTACCAATAATATTCACTTACACAATTCAGGTCAATTATCACCTAAAAAAGACAACAATACAAACCAAAACGGTGATAAATTGTCCAAGGCAACTAACAATACCGAACCACAAAACCAACAACATGTTACTGAAATTTACGAGAGTGACTCCGATGCTGAAAATGAAACGGATAGCAACAATCCCAACTCTGGACAACCATCAACAACATCCAACGATCTCATTCAAACGGAACAATGAAAATGAACAATTAACCTGGCCACAAAAACAGAGCAAACAACCTTTCATATGAACTCATATAACTTTATGTTTTTCTTTCTTTGTCATACATATTTTAATAAGAAATAAAATCATAACAAACCATATTTCCTTATATACGAATTCAGTTTCAAACAACCCTAGAACCGTTAAAAGCACTTTTCTACCTTCTCAAATAACCTCAAATATTTAACATATGCAACTTCGCTTCCAATCAAAAACAACAAAAAGCTTCTCGGAATATATACAAAAAATTTAATTATCTAATGAAACCCTTAAGCAAGGTCGAAACGCGTCATGATTTGCTTTAATACACTCTCAAGATTTATTCAATTTTCATTTATTTCTGATCTTTTTCTTCTATTCATGTATTCTACATTGTTTCTTTTTTCGTTGTAGATATATACACATTAAGTTCATTTTTCTTTTCAACTGACATAACAACAGTTCCAAGTATGTAGACATTGTTCTTCTCGTAATAATAATACTAATAGAGTTTTTCTTTATTTAGAGACAAAAAAAGTCGATCATCTCAAACATTATTATCACAAATGGCCCTTTTTCAACGACTTGCCAATAAAGAATTTAATGGTGAAGATACAAAAATTATCAAAAGACTTTGTGAATTAGCTAAAACAACAGTGGATGAAGCTATAAGTGAAATGTTTCTCTACTTACCGGAAATATTTCAAGCTCTTGAAGAAGAGTTTGTATTTTTTATTTTCTTTTCTTTTTGTCATTCATAAGATGATTGATTGATTATTTTTCTTAACAAAAAGATTTTTTGCTGCATTTCGTGATATTCATCATCAAGCTCAACGAGATGCCTATCAAGCTGGTCACATACGACCTAATTATATGTGGCCGATATCATTTCCTACTTGTACTTCTAATTTACGTATGTATATCAGAATTCTCAATAAAAGCATCATATATTTTTTTTAGTTTTTCAAAAACTATTTCTTTCAATTCGTATTTCATTCACAGTATATTTATTCTAGGACAATTTATCAATCAATGGATTGAAAAAGAATTCTTCAATAACATAAAAACAAAATGTCTTATTTTAATTGGATCCGTTCATACAGGTAAACTCAATATGATTTCTCTAAACAGTCTCACTTCTATCTAGTTTTCTCTATATTTATATATATATTTATTTAAATAAGGAAAAATAAGATTTGTTCAATCATTATCCGGTTTTTATAATTATTATGATGATGCATGGTTTCCTGATACTTTCAATCCATATGCACACTATACTATATATAATAATATACCATCGGATGAATTTGAAAATATGGGCTATCCAGACAAGAAACTTCTTTTTCTTCAAGGTGGTCGAATTCATGTATGTCTATATTAATAATACATTTCCATTTCAGCATTTTTTTTATTTGTAATACGCACAAGACAATTAATAATCGTGGCAAACCAACTATAGCTGAAGTTTATCGACCAGCTATTATACTTCTTAATCCAGAAAATCAAGGATCATTAGCAAATATACCATCTACTAATAATCAAATTGATCAAAACAATAATAATTTTTGGAATCAAAATGCTTGTATTTATCGAATGAGTAAGAAAAACAAATTTCAATAGAATTTCTCAATGAATGAATACATTAATTCTACTTCATTCCTGTCATCCTATTTTAGAAGATGGTGAATCATTTCATACATTTTGAAAATACTCGTCATATGATTCCAACTACATTTCGTTATTCAATGTATTAAGAACTTTTTGTTATCTGTGAACTAAACTCTTTACCCTATTACTTCATTTGTTCTATTTTTTTAATAAATACACTGTCTTTTATTGTTCCATTACAATGCCTCTTTCTCTGGAAATTCATTACTTCCACCATAAAACACAAACCTCCATTTAAACAAATACATCTATCAGATAGACTTAATCCAAACAAACATTACAATGCCAAACGACAAAAACCGATTCCATTGATATTTACACAGAAGCCATAAACTAAAAAAAACAATATCCCTCACAAAAACAACACCACTTTCCACAAGAAGCCATGACAAAATACAATATATGGCGTTTCCTACAAAAATAAATCCATTTAGACTATTCTTCGCAACACCACTAAATCTAACATACTCACTTTTAATAACAAAAAAAATTCATACTATAATGCAAAAAAAACACAAACACACTTCATAAAAAAATTAAAACAATCTCATCTTACCCTACTGCACTAAAAAAAATAATCGCAGAATGATAAACCCACGAAAATGACTTCCCACCATGATGAACCCTTCGATTTACGCTTTCTTCGTCCAACAATGTCATAAAACAAATGATATATTCTTACTTTCCCATACTAACACTGAGTAGTTCATACGTAGCACTCTTCAACCTTTTGACAGTCCATCCACATAAATATATGCTCTTCTTCGTTACTTACGTCGTTCAGAAACAAAAAAAAAAAGATTTCATAAACACTGCTCCACTATAAACCTATACTTCTTCAGTGCATCATACACACTATTCATTTATACTAAAAAGCAAAAACAATATTACGAACATTCATCCTCCACATGACTTCATATACAAACATGATATGACGCCTGATGAGACCCTTGAGCAAGGTCGAAATCGCGATCACGGTGTGCTCTACTACTCACCCTCACCCACACCCTCACCCTCAAGAGTCAAATCCTATCTATACAATAATAAACCCTTTGAAAGAAAAGAAATGAAGATCACCCCTTGATCGTAGAATAACAAACCCTTCGAAAGGATAGATAAACGGTTCAACCCTAATTTGTGCAATGATATATCCTTTGAAAAAGAGGAGATAAAGATCAACCATTATTTGGAGTTTCGTAAACCTCTTAAAATGAAAAGGAGAAAGATCAACTCTTATTCGCACAATGATAAACTTCTCGAACGAATGGAGAGATGAATCAACCATTATTCGTACAATAATAAACCCTTCAAAGAAACTGGAAAAAGATGAATTCTTATTCGTATAATGATAAATCCTTTAAAGGAAAGAAGAGAAAGATCAACCCTTATCTGAAGATTGGTAAACCCTTTAAAAGAAAAAGGAGAAGGATCAACCCTTACCCAGTTAATGGTAAACCCTATGAAGTAAACGATAAAAAGATCAATCTTATCCATACAATGATGAACCGTAGGATGCAATAGGAAGAAGAATCAACCCTTATCTGTAAACTAATATACTCATCGAAGAAAGGAAGAAAGATAAACCGTAATCAAAGAGTCATAAATCATTTTAAAAGAAAGGTAAAATGATAAATCCTTCACCGTATGATAACATATCCTTATCTCAAAACTGTCCAACGATCTATTGCTAATCGTTCAAGAACATACGTCTAGCTTAAAATGCTACGCTAATAACCCTTCTGTAATTTTTATGTACCCGTTGAACTTTGATATACCCTTCGTCCGATAAACCCTGTGAGCAAAAAATCCTTAAAGGATTCATCACATTAGCATAAATTCTTCAGGAGTTTATTCGTAAAATTTGGCAGGGCAAGAGTAGATCATCCTGCGAATTTTTTTTTCAGTGTTCTAGAGTGGAAAACAAAATGAATTGGTTATAGGGTTCTTCTATTTAGGGAGCCCTTTTATTCCAAAAACGTAGCTTATTTCAAGGAAGATTTCAAAGATGTTCATTCGAATCTTTATTGATTCTTTCCCACTTTCGAATTATCGTACAAAAAAATCACAATTTTACAAAAGAAAACAAAACAAATGTAAATGCTAAGATCGGTTAAGAATCTCGCCAAATTTCATCAAGCTTCAGTTATTTTCCACCAGTTTTACCTGCAGTTTCTTGATTGGCTTGAGCAGCAACTTCGGATATTCGATTAATTCAGCTGTAATGGATGTCACTTCAACATCACTGTCTGAATCAATTGAGCATGATGAACTATCATCGGCATCTAATTCTTCAGGAATTGATAGAATTAATCTATTGAAGTTTTCCTCCATCAAAAAAATTTCGATCTAAAATATCGATTAACAACAAAATTAATAGAAATTTCCATCAGATGAGAATCATAGTTCAACGGGACGAGGTACGAATTCACCATCGCACCATTTGCAGATTGTCAGAACCTCTTCATCCTATACTGAAAAAGTGCTGATACAGATGGCGCAATAGTACATAGATGCTTAGTCGCTCGCTTCTACGATAAGTTCATCTCTTTTCCTATAACTTTCGCTACTAGCAAAGCATAAAGACCGGATCTTATACTATGGCGAACAATCAATGTACGTTGACGGGCCTTATAATAAGGGGGTCCCTTTAATATGGGGGGGGGGGGGGGGGGGTTAGCGCTCATCGAAGCGATTCGCTTTACCCTCGACTGTAACTTTATGTCCGCAAGTCAATCGGAAAAATGACATCTTCAGTCATCTCCTCAAGGTATCCTTCTTCGTTATAATCAGCTGAGATGACGATGATTAGATGATCGTGCTACTTTAGCAATGAACACCATTGACATGACCAGAGAAAACTTCCCATAGAACTTTTCGGCACAGTCGTAATCTGCAGTTTGCAGCGCTGAACTTAAAACATTGAACTTTGAAGTTTATTTGTCATTCAAAAAGTACGGTGATTGTCTTCCAGTCCGCTTGTCTGGTCTCATTTGTTTGTTCATTTCATGTCGTAGAAAACTGGATCCGAAGCTATTCCAAGCAACTCGTTCACAGTCGGCCGTCGATGTTGCTTCACTCCACCACTCATGACTGGCTAATTTGTGCGATAAATTGTGTGACTCTCAGAAAAGTCTGAAATTAAGGCTCGATTGAACCACAGAATTCTTCTCAACTCAAGAGCTGGTAATATGAAAATCAAAACTTAGGGTGTTGATGTAAAGATACAACTCCTTGAGAAAGGCGACGACTTTGTAACATCGTGGATTAACTATGTCTACAACATTCTGTCCAATTTATCCTTTTAATTGATTATTATCGCTGTCGTACTTCTATTATCGCTATCGTTGTACATAGCTTGCTGTTCTTATTGCTATCGCCATTGTAAAAAGGTATCAATGAAACAAATAGTTGATATTTCTACGATAATGGCCTTCCCCGACACCACCAATCTCCAGCAAATTTTGAAAATAAGCTTCGAATTCGGAACGGTTTTATTGGGCGATATTGCGTTTCAATCTTTTGATTCGCATTTCAAGAAGCTGTTTTTATTTGCAATGAATCTTAAAGACTAATCTTGTTCCTCCAATTCCATGCTACGTGCTCATCTCTTTCATTTGAACGATTATTCATTTCCTTTTCCATTCTCTAGCATTTTTAAAAATTTTCTCACAGTAAACACGCAGCAATTCAGTTTTCACTTTTAGTGGAAATAGTCGATATTCAATGAAGTCTCATCAGAGAAACCCGTTCATTGCACTTGTTTTGAACTGCGTAACACTTCGATACATGAATGTCTAAATCAACAGCACTCAGCTCAATCGCTGAAAAAATTTGATCATGACCATGAATGATAAAAGCGAATGTCTTAGAGAGAGAGTCACAACTATCAGCGTCAGATCACTTTGTCACACAGGTAGTCTCTTGGTATTAGAAGTTACTCGCAGAATGGCGCTCTACAGCCACGATCCTTTGTCTTCTCTTGAACAATCGATATCTTGCTTTTGCGTTCTTTTGTCCGTTTCAGCCGCATGTGCAGATTCAATGATTCACTTCCGATCCTCCGCTGATAGGACAATGAGAAAAGAAAACGTTGATTGACGATATCATTCATCGTGATTTGTGATTCCAAACTCAATTTATTTAATCATCGATAACTATGAGAACAGCTCTCGTCAACCACTGGTTGGCAGATGAATTATTCTTCTGCCTTGACTAGTTTTCGATTGAAAACGCGCTATTTATCGCAGACTGCCATTATTCATGGATCTGAATCAATTCAAATCTAATAATTACACAAAAAAAGGAGGATACACTTATTGGAGAAAGTATCCATTCAGGCTAACTGATCGGTCATCGGGATTAAAGTAAAGAAGAATTTTTGTTTTTCAATACTTCCGTAGAAAAAAATCACGGCTTCATTTAGCATCACTGTTTCCATAAAGATGGTTTTTACGATGATAATTTTTCTTCACTTCTAAGCAACCATTTTCGAAGGTCCAAGATAACCCCAACAGACTCTCTCTTCATCGAGAAAATCGAGTTTGAAATTTTACAAAACCGATGGCTCTATCAGATTCCTCGGCTGCGATCGCCCGAGCGAACGTCTTCACGAGGCTGGGAAATGTTTCTGAGCATTAGATGTTTCTTTGACCTCCACAAACAGACACACACACACAAACCTTTTTTTTATCGTATGACCCTCCTTACAGTCGAGGGAACAAACTGATGTGACATTTTGTCTGTAAAGACTAGGGATACAGTACTATCGTTCGATGGAAATTAGAGATCTATACTCCTTTCCATGAGGGAAATACATAGCTAAGATGATAGCAGTCAATACGTTGTCGGGTAATTATGCGAGTCACTGTAGCTAACATATTGTAACGGATAAGTGACAGGCAATCTGATGTGTTTCGACACTAATACGACGATGCAACATGATCAGTATGCCTCTTTTCGTACCCAGATGTGCCAGCGATCACCCGTTGGTAGAACAAGTGTGGATACGGGAGAAAAAGGATATGAAATGGATTTTTCGAACTCCATGCGATCGATGGAATAAGCGTGTAAGAAATGAATACATAGTGTTTCTTCGCATGCTAGTTGTTCACTAAAACCGTAGAGATACGATGTATTGGGTACGGATCGATGAAAATCACTTCCATTCCTGTAGAATAGTTCAATGCATGATCAATATAGTATATAAAATGTCTATCACAAATATTAGGAGAAGTCCCAAAGTAATTCTCAATAGAATACACGATGTACCATTGACATCTGTGAAAGCAGACGGTTCAATCAACATCATCAGAAAATTGGTATCGTTCTTTTTGGAACTGCGTGCAAAATCTCATGCTTCATTGTAGGAAAAGTGTTTTATTCAGTAAAGAAGTTTCCTTTGTGCACTATACACGTACCATATCATGGTCTTCTATAAAGTCTTTACTTTTTCGTTTTGTTTTTCTCCACCATCGCTATGGTTACTTCACAGTTTCTGCTCACCTGTGGAAGTATAGGATGGTTTGAAGGAAGAATCTGTTGATAAATGTCCAATGATTTTTTAAAATATTCAGAGGCTTCTACCGTTGCTCCTAAACTCAATTGTATCGCTCCTAAATTGTTTAGCAATGCAGCTAATTCAGGAGCATCAGGCGAGAGGATCCGTTCGAAGATAACGCGCGCTTGTTGACCCACTGCAAGTGCTTGATCATCATTCCTTTTTTCGTGATATATTTCAGCCACTGTTGCTATAGTAGTAGCTATACTCATTTCGTCTTGAGGCACACAAGATTCGAGTAGTTCCAGAGCTTTTAGGGCGCAGTTTAGTGCTTGTTTCAGCTCATTTCGACCTCGATGTGCATTACAAAGGCCAATAAAATTTGTTGCTATGGCTGCTTTATTCGCAGGATTGTTTTCCTCACATAAATTGAGTGCATGTTGATAATGTTCAGTGGCTGAATCGAAGTTTCCGATTCCAAGATAAGCATTACCTATGCGTGTATGCGTTTCAGACATATCTTCTTCCTCCTAATAAACATAGAACGAAATGAGTGAATGCAATATATGCTGAAACAGAGGCATCCTCCTATTACGAGCTTTCGATTACTAACTACATAGAATTTCAGTTACCAGTTCATCTCGTGAACTTTGAATGATTTACTGAATCGTAAGAACTTTAGTTGCGCTGCGTATGCTGCGAGAGAAGAAAAGCAGAAGTTCCATTTACCTGGATTTGCAATTCAAGTGCCTGGTTGTAGAACTCCAGTGCTTTCAAACAGTCTTCCTTCTCGTCGCAATATAGATCACCAATACGAATTAATATGTAAGCTGAAGATGGCTGAATGCGTTGATATGTGACAATTGCCTGATCAATGTCGTCGTTCTTTGTAAAGTTCTCTGCTTGTATCTCGTTGTCCGACTTCTCTTGTTCACTAGGAAAAATAAGAAAGTAGCAATGATCAAAGAGAATTGAATTCCTGACGGAATTTTCAATTCCTGTTCAAGACTAAGCTTACGTGATCATAGTCATTTTCATTTCAAGACCTGTAACCTTAGGCGATGAAGTTAAGACTGATGTTGCTGGAGAGGAAGAAGGAGCACGAGGAGAAGGAGCACGAGGAGAAGGAGCAACAGAAGAAG
>JAJEKB010019114.1:65987-83803 GCA_022393335.1 Macrotrachela quadricornifera
AGGAGCAAGATGAGAAGGACCAAGAGAAGAAGGAACAAGAGAAGAAGAAGCAAGAGAAGGAGAAGGAGTAGTTAATAATTGATCGAGTAGCACAGACACTGGTTGTCTTGCATGGGCGTCTCTGTATTTTTGTGCGAATTCTTTTCCGATACGTGGTACCGCTCTGAGCCTGATTACAGTAGGTGCCTCTCCAATAACACATAATATTCGAAAATTAGTGCCAGGTTCGAAAACTACATTTTTATCCTGGTAAAAGATCCAGGAGTCAGCTGCTTTCATTGATGAAACACATTCAATTTTCAGTAATACAGATGACAGATCTGAGCGATAACCCGGTGATAAAGCCGATATTAAGGTGGCCCGTCGTGATTGATCGCATACAAAAAATCCACTGATACCAATAATTGTGTTGATGCCACGTGCGAAATACTCGACAAGTTGTTTTTCTAATTTCATACCTCGATATACTTCTAGCCTATTACGACGTCTCGTTTTTTCTTGAAAGACTCGTAAAGCATCCCGAATAAGAAATCCGAGTACATTAAGTTGATCTACTTGGCATGTTGTGAATGCATGGCGGAGCAGATATGAAGGAAACGGTTCGCTTATGCACCAATACAAAGCATCTCTCGACTGATAATTTTGATTGAAGTCGTCGATTGCTCTTAGCCGTCGTGGATTACTTCGATAATAATCGCGAGCAAGTGTCACTAACTTGCGTTTTGTACTCACGATATTATTTTGACTTTCTGTTTGAACCTTTAATAGAAACATCAATAAATAACTAGACATAATCTTACAATGATTACCTGCTCTTTCCATAATTGAAACCAAGCAAATAAATTGTGATGCTTAAACAGAAACATTTCTAGCCGAATCTTTTCATAGATTTCTAAGGTTTCTTTCAGCATTACACAGAGTTCCTCGTGTTGCGTAAAACTACCACGAAACTTCGAGTAGCGACTTCTAACAATGTTATTACCAGCACCTTGTATAAAAATGACTTCAATATTCTCGTTAGCTTGAAGTGTTTCAATCAACTTTTCCTCAGTGGATGAAGAGATAAAAAACACTTTTTCTTTAGACACTTCCAATCTATCTAAGCAAGCTGGAATATTATCGTAAATTCGGACACAATCATTGATTGTTCTGAGTGCACCAATTAACGTAGCGGTGGATTGTTTTTGTAAATCTAGCCAAACGAACGTAATAGATTCACGATTAATATCTGTGTTAGTGCCATTTTGCCCTCTTGCCCATGAAGATATTGTCCTAGATGGCGATGCGTTTTGGTGATTCTGACATTTCGTTTTATGAGAAGGAGCGGGAATTCGAGTTTGTGGTGAGACGTGTTTCTGGTTCATACTTCGTTGAACTACGAAAAAGAAGATACAATGATTCCAAGAGTCATACAAAGCACACCCAGTTAGTATTCTAGAAAATGACGCCCCAACTAGCTACTCTAGCATTGTCTTTCACAAATATACAAAAAATAGAAACTATAAGGCACAGAATCTGGAATATTCAACGACTGATTTTCGAGGAACTCATCACTCAATCGGGCCTTTTGAAAGCATATCGTGTCAACTTATCGCAGAAGAACATCTTGGCTTACAACGATATGTTTGATCTACTCGATAACTCTGTGAAAAAGTTGGCAAATAGTAGTTTTCACGAAGGAATCTGTCATAGAATGAGAATACTCCGTCTAGTGTAGTCATATTTCGATGAAATTTCTTCCTGCTTTTCACTGCATCGTCATGTTGGCTGCTTGCCTTTACATTTTCGCCGTACGTGAAAACGACATCAGATGTTTACTTTCGTTGGCAAGAAAATCAATTAATGCATGCTACAACATATAAACGTCATGTCAACATTTTAAAAGCCCCTAAAAGGTAAGAAAAGTTGCCTCGAAGCGAAAATAGCACAGCAGTAACAACAGCAGCTTTTAACTACGTATTCATCATGAACGTTGATTTGATGGATCAGTTTTGCATGGTTATGGCAAGAAAGAAAGGAAAATATATCTTATGTGCCAGATCGTATGATCTACAATCGGTTTCAATACAAATGAAACAGTACAGGCCACAGAGCAGCATCAGCGATGAGGCTCGAGCAACCATGATGATCCAAACTAAGAGGAAATATCTGAGATATTCCAAGAATTGCCGACGTATGGTGTCTCTAAATTGACTGATTTGTCAACATGTTATAGAGTAAAGCGAGCTATGGCCATCACTATTTGTTACTAATACCAGATCGTTTCTCTCCTATCAGGTGACTCATTTGATTTCATTGATTGTCAGTATAGATAGACATCGGAGCATTAGTGAAACTTTTGATTATGCTTCTTTTAGTGTCCATTCGAAAGGTCATGTGGGAAAACCCTTGAATCCAATTTTCAGCGTAGTTGCTTACCGGATAGAGGAGATAACTTCAAAATCCTCTTGAAGATATCGACTAGTATTGTGCTCAACTATGGATAGCTCGATCAGGAAAACAAGGCAATAAGGCATCAAATTCTCACAGATTCCTCTCCGTTCATCAAACAGTCCGTGTTCTATCTCAAATACATCTTTGAATTCTCATTTCTCCCCAGTTAAACCCGATTTTATAATAAGACATGTAGAAGCCAGTGTGTATGTTTGATGAAGATGTGCTGGATGATCATTGAATAATCTCCGCAGGATGTGTTAGGCAACCAAAGATTTCAAACGAAGCGCTAATCGGGTTTTAGAATTCGAATCGAATCAATGAAGATGTTGATGATGTTTATTCTTCTCAAGGCACGAAAAAAACAAATTGAGGAGTTATCGTCTCTCATTGTATGTCTTCGAAGCGACACCAAATGCTAACCCGAAGGATTGAGATGCTCGATAATCGATGTTGCTGTTGCTCTCGATCGTTCGACGTTTGAATAACCTCTTTGTCGGCGGATAATCGCTTTGGGATTCATTTCGATAAAATCGTTTGTATGTTCTTGCACCAGTCGACGATGCAACCGATATGCCACTATTATGGTTTGATATCGGTGGGTGTGAAGCTGTTGAGCTACGCCCAATATCTTGCGATAAATTCAAGATGAAATTCAATAAATATGCGCTAATGCGACGATGGCCTAATGGAATAAAAGACATTTCATCTCGATGTCTCATATTACAATCAGGTGTCATAAAATGGGAAAAAACGAATACGTGAACAGAGAATGTGTTCATCACTTGGGTCATGGCCACACGCATTTCGTTCAGGCATTTGTTTATGAAAGTGCTCTTCATCGATGCTGCTGATAAAAGCATCATCCAAATTATCGGTTGCCGTTGGAATCATTGTGCCCAGTCACATCCCAAATAAAACTTTCAAGAATAGTCAGATCATAACCAGTAACGGATTCGATCAGTTTCTCGCTATGTGAATTTCAAAGACGACTCGTGAAATTGAAATGCAGATGAGAACGAAGATGTTCATGACAACATATTCTCTTTTTCTGATTCAGTGTACTACCCGTTCGATTGATGTTGAAAACTTCAATCTTTTCGTCGAATAATACATTATCAAAGATCTGATGCCGGTTAAATAACCATTCGCGTTCCAGTAATAATCGTGAATTCCCATGCACCAAACAGCACAGGTCTTTGTATTGCCACTAGTGGTGTTAGCGTCATTGAATGACTCATCATGACGCTAACGAAAGTTTCATGCGCATATATATGTATGTCTTTTTCGTTCCTGTGTTTTATCCTACTAAAGACATACATATATATGTCCTTTGTCTTTCTTGTATCTCTTTCCTTTCCTTTACGTTGATCATCATGAGATCTGTTTTCTTTTTTTCTAGTTATGTATTTCTATTTTCGTTGCTATTGCGTCATTCTATTTTCTTTGTGTGTTTTCACATTTTTTTTCTCTTTATATATTTCCATGTTTTCTCATTTTTCTACCAGTTGTCCTTATTATATTTCTCACACAACGTGACCTTCTTTTTATCCTTGATATTGTTGCTTTTGCTTTCCCTATTTTTCCTATATCATTGTTGGTTTATTTTATTGATTTACATCAATAAAATCTTTGATATATATCTTCCTCTTCCCTGATATTATTTCCATCGACATACGGTAAGTATTTTACTGTGAGATTTTCTCGATTTCCGTTGATCAGATCCCCGGATAGATCTTTTGGCCTTCGATTGTATCGGAGGATAAAGCCATCGTCAATTACCCCATAGGAGAACCTCACAAGTGGTCGAACTTATGTCTAGAATAAAAAAATAATCTTCAACAGCAACTTATTTGAATGCATGGGCTTCATCAAATAACAATTCTGTATCAAGCCGGATGTTGGATAATTCAGGATCGTTAGCCACTGTTGTAGAGCAGCGTTTATCCTCTTCGGTGCGTAGAGCCCATTCTGCTTCGAAGAGGGAGGACATTGGTCGGAAACCCCGCACCTTCTCATGGCGCGTATGGAACACAACCTGAGAATCCGTGTCCAATGAGCACGTCCTTGTCACCTCTGCTTCAATGGACTCTGTGTCATAGGCCAGCTCAGTATCTTGAAGCTCGTTTGCTTCGATGTCGTCTTCAACTTCTTGTTCATCGCTGCCTGCGTCATTACTCGACTGACGATCAGATTCAATCTCCATAGGACTAGTGGTATCCTTTGCACACGCTCCTATCTGTCTTGTTCGCTTCATCCTACTGAAGTACGACCGAATTTGACTTTCTGTGAGAATTTCGTCAGATGAAAAGTAATATTTGTCATTCAGTTTCAGATTCTCCATATCTGTTGCAACATCTTTCGATCACCAGTGCTTTGTTCCTGTTATACCTTCATTAAATTTCACTTCTAAGTTTTTGCGTTGCTTTACTGTAAACTCACCCTTAAGCTTTCGAATTGGTAACGCCCAACCTTTCACCTGAATAGGAGTGTCTGAATGCCTAGTCGTCTTGACACTCAAATCAACAGATATTATCCGTCGGGCTCCTACTTCCTCTAATTGGTACTGATACAATTTTATGACCGTATCAGTTAGAGAAAATTTCTTAAGCGAACGTAGGTGCTTACCAAAGATTACGTGATTCATCAAATTACCAAACTTCAGAAATTGTGACGTACATCCCACAACATCGCATTCATGAACAGTTTTTCTTTGACTATCGATCAACGGCATTTCATTCTCATTCATAGCATTATGGGATGTGTGTACTTGATCGTTTATATTCGTTGCTTTCGTTGCACGGACTATTCGTCGCGTCCATGCCAATCAATAACATGAAGTTGATCATCGCTAACTGATAAGTAATTGGTGATGTTGAGATTGTAATGTCTGATGCTACAGTCGAAATATCGTTTGTTTCGATTTTTACCACTACCGAGTTCACTGTGATCGAGTCTACCAGCCACTTTCTTCCAATAAGGAAGAAGTGAAGAGATCTTCGATGAATTACTACCGATCTTGAAAATCGTTCGTACGGTCTGTGTTTTCGAATACCTTTCGAGAAGTTTTCTATCTAGCTATCTATGATTCTTTATCGCCTTTGGTGGAAACTGGTATGGTCATTGAACTCCTCACTCGTTAAATGTTCCATAGAAGTGTTCAAATAGTGATCAGTATCTCAAACAAAATCAAGACATCGTTTTGTAGGGCGCGAAAACGTTTTACAGAATGCTAGTAAGGATTACGATCCTGTTGGAGAAACGAATCCTTCGTGGGGAGAAATACCGCGTATGTTACTCTCGCATTGGCTGAGGAAACAAAAATCAGGAAGAGAGGGAGAAAGAGAGAGAAGGGTGAACTATACTATTCAGTCAACACTCTAACTTGCTCTCTCTGATCCTCTAAAGTTTACCAATTACTGATCAGTTAGCGATGATCAACTTCGTGTAATTGATTGATATGGTCGCGACGGATTCGCCTAGCACCTTTGCCAGTACCCAAGCTAGTCTATCGACCGCTCTCTAGAGCGACGGCTTTTTGAAGGAATTCCGTAACGACTATTGTTAATTCGAGATGACAAACCTGATGGAACGAAAGACCTAGATTTTTCCTGGTTCTGTTAGATCTTCATGAGACACATCTGCACTGAAGAGGTGAAGGTTCATCCTCTCTGTTGTAACAATGTGAGAGATGTCAGAAACAAAAAAATGCAATTCCTTAACCCTTTACGGCCGGATGATGCCATTTGGCAACATCACAACATTGTCTAACCGAGAACTCTTTAAAATTAGTGTTGAATATCACTCTTATACTATGATAGTTAAGGACATATATAACATAATTTATTTATCTTTCGTGCAAGATCAAAATGCTTTGTTTTCTAAAAGTAGCATCACATATACTAATTAGCATGAAAAATCGATATAACTATAATTATCGTTTTTTCGAACTTCTATTGAAATTATGACAAATTCCTAATCTTATGTAGCACTCTGTGAGTATTTTTGTGCACTCAAAAAGTGAGTACGCTCTAGGATTGGTCAGTGTGTCCAGTCGACCGTTTACATGATAACTCCACAATTACATTCGATTGAGCTGAAATTTTGTGCACAGAATTGTCTCATCAATATCTCGGTCGAATTCGAAGATGAGAAGGATTCGTCAAGAAATGGCTGAGTTTTCGACAAAAACGTCACTATTGACCAGACCGTCCTTGAGAAGAGTACAGGGATTTTTTTCAAAAAAAATATTTTCCTCAGAATTATTAACAACATATATGAATCGACTCAGTTTTTAAAGCTGATTTCAAATCTGATATTAATATTGGTGATTTATTAGGAAAATACCGATGCCTGTATCTATCATATATCTCTTATAGATTCACCAGGTTGTTTACAATCGGCATCCCGCTAGATACAAACGCAAATTCATTCAAAGATAACTCTTCTTACCCAGTTTTTCAAGCTAAACACGAATCTAAGCTCCATTTCTGTGACTTCTAAAGATATCATATCGTTCTGAGAATAAAGTCAGTGATCACTGGACAGGGTCACATACAGTGTGGTCCCTGCTAACTTAGCACACTTGTATTTTCTCCTTACAATTTAGTGCAAGGGATGTATCTTGATGAGATCTATATCTTATAGAAAAAAATTAATGCAAGGTCTGGTGCACCACATGAGAAGGTTCACAATATCACCTCTCGGAGTATGTTATTTCGTTGAATTCACAATTTTTGGCTTATATCGCTTTTTTTATCTCATAGCTTACTCACTTAGATGCAGCGAATTTATAGACTAAACTGTTTTCTGTCCGACTGAGATATTTTTTAACTGAAAGGGTCAAACCGTTCACGAGACAAGATTAAAATCCCGAGCATATACTCAAAATAGTTAATTTTTCTATAGGAAGATTCATATACCGCCGTTCTCGTAAGAAACTTCTCTATCAGAGTCCCATAAAATTCCTCATTTATTATACCATTCGATAGAGAATTTTACGAGCTATAAAATAGTATATAACACATGAAGAAATCAGAAGCGTAAGTTAACTATATGACAAATATAATTATGCGGGAAGTGGTTCCAATGTTGTCAACGATCTCGTTGATTCACAATTTGGGGCCTATTTTCCGATCACATATTTGTTCGAGGTTTTCTGGGACGGAGAACTCGAATCTGTGCTCCATTTACCTCAAAACCCTATTGGTAGAGCAATAATCAATGAAAACCGAGTTACGAGAAATAGTTCTTTTTGGGGTAAATGAAGGCGCAGAGTTCAATATAATCTGTATTCGATCCCAAATCCTTTCGGATGAACAACAGTCAACAAAAATCATGTTCATAAAAAAGATTTCTTCTGATAATTTTGGCGTTCAGACATTCTAAAATGGCTTATCTATCTAATACACTTTCTGTACTACACATAACTTTCGGATAAAATCCGAAGTTCCTGCATTTATTTTTGCTGTAGAATTATGAGTAGATTTGTATAATTTTTGATACATATTGATCTCAGTAATCAATGAACAAGCCTAGACATTGGTTTCAAATTTTTCAAAAGATAAAATCTTTTTTCAGTCACTTGACCCACCACGGCCGGTTGTTGCTGTTTGGCAACATTGTAGTATTCAGTTAAATATCATTCTTTTCTCTCCCATATTTTAATCTGAGTATACCCATGATACAACAAGAAAAAATATGTAGTTGTAGATATTTTCCTATAACTGCTTCTAGGACCCGGCCGTAAAGGGTTAAAAGACTAACTGAAAATTTAGAAATAGATAATTACGGAATTTTTATTAAAAAGCTGTTTTATACATTTCATTTTCTCTTTTCGACAATGAAAAGTGTGTGTATCTATGATTGTTTCTTGGAAACATAATTTAAAAATAAAATAATATTTTTTCATTTATTTTTTTCAATCAATCTGAATCTTGTTGTAACATATACGAACACAACAGATTGACCAAACTTTTTTTAATATTTAATTTATTGAACTATGATATTCAAGCAAATACGTATAGAACTAGTTCTCCCTATTATAGTATAAACAAATAATATATATTTTATCTCTTTATGATAAAATAATCTAGTAGTAAGGACTATTTTTTAATTGTCGGATTTAATAATATATATTCTCTTTCTCGTAGAGAAGTGTCTTTCTTACAAACATTAATTGTCTGATTTCTTGCTTGCTTGTGTGTCCGCAGAAGGTCAAAAACACATAAGGGTTGACCGAAGGCTAAGCGGGGTCGAGGAACTCGACTTTGATGTTAGTTTTTTTAAATTTTTTTTCGAATCGATTTTTTTAAACAAAGCACCACTTTTTTTACAAAAAAACTTTTTTTTATAAGGGCTGACCGAAGGGTAATTGAGATTGAGGAAGTCGAATCTGATGTTAGATTTTTAAAATTCTTTCCGGATCATTTCTTTAGAAATAGATACCGTATATTGAAATAAATCAGTCGTAGGTTTTTCCTTGAAGAGAAGCTTTAAGTGGAAACCCCCCCCCTCCAAGAGAAACCGTTAGATCGTTTATAGCGATCATAAATCAAAGTTTAACGGTCTAAAATGACAGGAAAGTAAACAACCAGATGAATCATTAATCATTCAGTCTCATACGAGTACATATACTCGCAAAATTCCTATGGTAGATCATTTAGTCATTTTACTCGGTGGGATGCAGTGAGGAACGATTATGGTTAGATACAATCATTTACAACGTGCATCTTAGTATTTTATCGTCTGATTTCAACTAATATAACTGCACTATCTTGTCGCTTGCTTTGACTATGGTGGTCGATAAATATATTGGAAATTGTCAACAACATTCACAGACTTTAAATAAATATATTGCACATATATGAATGACAATAAGCACAGTAAAACCTCTCTTATCCGAACACTGTCGGTACCTTGACAAATCGTTCAGATTAATGAGGTCACCACATAGGAGGGGTCTGTAAAAATATAGAAATTTTTTTTATTAAATGATATCTATTCATTCATTTTATAAAAAAAACTATGATAGTTTATTAATACAAAATTTGTTTCAGCCATTTGTAATTTTGAAGACTGCATCGAGAGATATTTCAAATTTTTCGCTGAGTTCACGATAAAAAGAACCTTGTTCTTTTTTTCTTATTAAATTAATTTTTTCTTCAAGACAAAGCTCACGACGACTGGTCATATTTATAATAAACGATGATAACGAAACGAAAAAAATTAATTTTATTATTCTATTCACATATGATACTGAATGTGTTCATTATTTCTTTCTCTATTTATGACGAATCATAGAATGAGCCAATTGTACGCAGGGCGTTAACTAAAAGGTAGGTGGCGCTATCTGCTGATGTTCATATTATAGAGGGTTATTTACATGGTAGGGGCTGAAATGAAATGTTCACATTCAGAATGTCGAGGTGATCATGAAGAAGCGGGTGGAAACAAGCAAAATTCCGTCGGTCGGACTGAAGACTGTTCGTTATACCAGGTTGATCACTTAAGAGGGGTGTTCATTAACAGAAGCTTCACTGCATTATCGATAGGTACACCGATCCATTTTGGAATTTTCATGCACGAGCACTAATATAAGGTGGAAGATGAAAGGAGAAGTGAAAAATTTTAGATTATGTCAGATTATAATCGGACTTTTCTCAAAGAAAATCAAAATTTTACAGTCGATTGAAATCTTCAAAATATACGATAATTTGACTTCTTAATAAAAAATAATCTTATAAGTCCGGTATATTTTTCCATTAAAATTCATACGAAATCAAAGATATCATTCTTTAGAAGATTATTTTTGATAAAGAAACAAATTATCGTAGATTTTGGAAGCTTTCAATCGATTGTATTAAGTTGTTAACAGAGTTTTTGCGTTTTTTTCCAAAATTTTATTTTTATTTTTTAACTTCAACAATACAAATAGCTTTCAGTTATATATGCACCACTACTATCTATGACTTGTCGCCAACGCTCTGGCAGAGATAGGATCCCGCGTTCGTAGAAGTCCTTGGGCTTTTGACCAAAGAAGTTCGCGATATCCATTTTTAAGTCGTTGTCGTCGTCGGACTTTTTCTCACGAAAATGATGAGAAAGAGAACAAAACAAATGGTAGTCCGTTGGTACCAAGTCAGGAGAATAAGGTGGATGAGGAACGGTAATCCAACCAAGCTTCAATAATTTTTCGCAGGTCGACTTTGCAACATGGGGTTGGGCATTGTCATGCAAATAGTAAATTCGATCCTGCTTTCCCTTGAGTTTTTCGGCAACCCGGTCCAATTGTTGACAATAGAGATCAGCAGTGATGATACAACCATTTGGAAGAACTTCCCAGTGAATAATCCCAATGACACCCCACCAAACGCTCAGCATCACCTTCTTGGGATGTAGATCAGGCTTAGGTGTTGCTACGCCTGTCTGACCAACACTAAGCCACTGGCGTCTGTGTGTGTAGTTGATGTATAACACTCACTTCTCATCACCAGTGATAAGATTGCAGAGCCATTGGTAGTTGCAGTGATATGTCATTAAATCCATACAAGCATCAACCCGGTGTTGTAGCTGATGTGGTGATAACTCATGGGGTATCCAAACTCCATATTTCCATGTCTTGCCTAATTCGATCAGATGTTTTTCCACTGCAACATAAGAGCACCCAAGCTGCTCTGCTGAGCACCGTAAAGTCAATCGAGGATCTTGTTCGATAAGCTGCTTTACGAGATCCACATCCACTTCCAATGGTCTACCGGATCGAGGTAAATCGTCGAGTTCTAAGTTACCGTTCTTAAAGCGATTGAACCAAAGTTGTGCCATACGAGTAGAGAGTACATCCTCCCCCATCGTGCTGCATACATTGTTGGCTGCTTCCGTTGCTTTGTGACCAAGACGAAATTCATGAAGTAAAAGCACACGAATCTCTCTACGAGAAAGATTCATTTTCAGTTCATGATCAGTGTCCATATCGATGACTTTATTATCATTCGAGAGACATTCACACTCCCTATATATACCCTTAATATGGAAACATCTAGAACTTTCTCAAATGTACTAGAATATTTAAAAAAAACGCAAGAACTTTGTTAATAACCTAATAAAAATGCTTTTTTATGAAATATCGTAGTTTTGTTGATTAACAACGGCATATCTTCAGAACGAATTTGGAGTAGATAAATCGCGAGCGATTGTTTATAATCATTTTCAATAGAGTTTAATATATTCATCATCAAATAAATTTTGAATGATTCATCTTTCCTATATAGATCAATAATCTCAAATTAAATAAGAACAAATTCATGAAAATTGTAAACTTTCAAGTAACATAGATTGTCTAATTGATGTGGAAACTGGTTTCATAAAAATCAATCTCAAAGCTACGTTTGGTTAGTAAATTTTAAGACCGATTTATATATAATAATCGATGATCTCGCACCATCTTGAAGTAGAAATTGTCCCTGACATTTACAATAGAAAAGATAAACAGTGTATATTGCGTAAGCAAATAAAAGTACACCTCTTATAAAAAAACGTCATTCTTTTTCGTCTTATCAAACATACTAGGTAAGTATCTTTTGAATATGTGTCTAGGTGTACTCATAGTAAAATAAAGGAACAACTCATGCAGATAATCAATAGTTTTTTATGTTAAAAAGATCAGTGTTATTTAAGTATTCAAGAAATTGAACTGAAAGAAAATCGGTACATATACTAAAGATATTTTTCTATGTATAGTTGATTGCTTTCCGCCAGTATAATTTAATCAATTTTAATGATGATTTCTAACCAAACATGCATACACTTTCGATATGATGAGATATTTCTTCGTAGATACTTCTATTTGGTAAGAGCACATTCTGTATATATATATAATTTGATGTTGACAATGAGCTTTTAGAAATCAAACTATTATGTATTCATTCTGTGTTTTTACTTTCTTAGTTAGTAATATTAATGAAAAGTAATGTAACACAAAAGCATAATTATATTCTTAGGTTAGTTAGACTAAGTAATAAATCAATTAGCTTTCTTAAGTCAGAACAGAAAAAAGTTTCTTGATTATTGTAATTTGATGAAAATTCCAGTAATATTAACATTAATCATTGAGTAAAAAGCTTTTAGGGATAGAACTTATTAACATTCACTGGAATTTATTAATACGTTACTTTATTAAAAATGTGCACATCATTTACAAATTCTTTACGGGTTAGTCCATAATAGAAATTACAATTTTCAGATTAAACCTAAACTAATCTCGTCATTTGTTCTTTTCTAAAATTGATTATGTATAATTGATTTTCTATCGACCGGACGGAGAATCATATGAAAAGCATAGTTTGTGCCGGTGTGTGCGTCAGGGTCGAAAAAATATCGTCTAAAATTTCATTAACGCTCGCGGGGGTCATACAAAAAAATACTATTTCTGTGGCGGATGGAAATTTGTGCCAAGGCCGAGAGAACATAGAGCACAAAAGTAAGCAATCTCAAATCATTTATATAAGAGCCTGTAGGTCCTCAAGGCCTATTGTATGGGGGTGCCCATGGATCCTTAAGGCCCATTCTATGAGGTACTCATGAGTCCTTAAGTGCTTTACTGTATGAGTACCCATATGTCCTCACATCCTATATAGCAGGAGCACCGACACACACTTAAATCCTATCTAATAGAGGTGCTCCTAGAGCATCAAGTCAAGAAGAAATAGAAGAGAGGAGGCGATTAGAGATAATCGTTTTTTAGGTCGTTAATGTTGCTACTATTGTAAGGCTGAAGCATGGGATTGTTTAGGTTGATTAAAGGTTTTCATAGATTTTCCCTCGACTGAAGGGAGGATGATATGAAATAAATGTAATTGCTTAATTGTCATCAGATCAAGGGTCAAAGGTGTAAAGTACAGTAGTGACTTATTGTGAATGAAATGTCAAAAAAATATTGGCTAAAACTAGTTTTGGTATGTAGCTTAGGACGAATCAGATTTTTTGAGGCTGAAATTTCAGCCAATCAGAGGTTTTTCATATAAGCCTTTGTACCAATGAGATTCTTTCATCCTCTGTCTTTAACCAATAATATTTCGGTAACTCGCAAGTTTTGTTAATGATGCCTTTAGCTTTTTCAACATTTTTATGAACATGTTGGGCTATCATCGTTACTTCTTGGGCGCAATGGGCGGCCACGGCATCTCAATGAAGGGGAGACGAGGGGGTATTGTGGTATTTCAATGGTGCGGTTGCCCACCACTATATGTTGATGAACACGATGGGCATCATGACATCTTCGATGGTACCTTGTTTTCTTGAGTGAAGAAATGGTCATCTTGAAGAAAATTACTTGGAGAGCGTGTTTGCTCATGGTTAAAGGTGAAGGTAAAGTAATTAGGCGGAAATCAAGAATAAATCTAGGTATTTAAGTCTAGTTAAGAGCAGTTATGCCTGATTAAACCTGGTTAATTGTGGCTAAGGTTAAGTAAGAGTAATTAGAGATAACTCGATTTAAATACACCTAGTCATCCTGGAAACTCTGTCAATTTGAGGTTTTCGATGTCGAACTTTCGTCCAATGATATATTTTCAGATGGAAAATTTGGTCAATCAAGTGTTACAGGATAGTTTAGAAAAATGATGTTTTTTTATCCTTATGTCCAAACCGATCGCATAGGAGGGTATTGATAAACAACAGTGAACATTCGGCTGTTTAAGAAATATCATATTGATGGGATAGTCAGATATAAAAATAGATTTAACATACATTTTTTCTTATTGCCTCGACTGAAGGAAAGATCATATAAAGTAAAATAAGTTTGTAGTCTTATATGTATACTTGCGTACGCTGTTTTCAAAATCCAATTCTCAGCTTATCCGGTATTTTGTTCTTGTGCTTAGCACCGAGAACGACTAGTCGCTCATTTATGAGGATCAGCAAGGATTGTTTCAGAGAAGGTCTGTGGAAAATCTATCAGGTATTTCGACAAAATGTCATTGACATTTTGATATTCAAGATTTTCAATACAATGCGGATTATTTAAAAAGATAACAAAATTCAAGTTATAATAGATAGCTACCAATTAAGCGTGATCTTCGATATCTTTAACGAGAATTATTTCTGTGTGGATCGAAGAATTTTCTTCCAGAAGCTAGACATCAGTTTGGTATAGTGGTGCATGAATAACCGTTTAGCGCAGTTCTCAACAGGCTTAAATCTGGAACTTTTGTGTCTTTATTTTTGAATTCAGTATAGCAATACGACATGTTTGAAATGAAGAATGCTAGGAAAATTGGAATTTTTTCCTAATATTAGTCAAATGTCACACAAACACTGTGTTACCATTGGATTTCGAATATAAGTTTTGTTTTTCCTTAATCGTCGTTATATATGCTCCTTTTTTTGTGATGATTGATAGACTAATCATTTTCTAAATCGTTTTTTGTGTACTCAAAAAGTGAGTACACTACTAAAATCGGTCAGTGTGTCCGGCCGTCCGGCCGTCCGTTTATTCGATAACTCTTCACAATTACATTCGATTGAGCTGAAATTTTGTGCACACAATTGTCTCATCAATATCTCGGTCGAGTTCGAAGATGAGAAAGATCCGACAAGAAATGACTGAGTTATCGAAAAAATTCTCATTATTCACCAGACCATCCCTGAGGGAGGGTACAGGGATTTTTCAAAAAAAATTTTTTTCTCAGAACTATTTAAAATATATATGAATCGACTCAGTTTTTAATGCTGATTCCGAATATGATATTAATTTTGAATGAAACCGTAGCTTTTCCAGTGAAAGTTGCTTAAACAGGTCCCAAAATGCACAAAATCCGTATTCTGAGGCCAGTGTGCCTAAATATATCTCAGGTGACTAGCGGGTTTGGGCTATTCTAGATGCATGGTTTTGTCGTAACTAAAAAGAATTATAAAATGGAAAAAATCCGAACTCAATAGCTATTTATATTGGGGGATTATTATGAAAACTAGCTATACCCTGTGCAAATTGCACGGTTTTTTAATTTTCTTTAAAGAAAAGATTTATCATAATCAAAATAAAACTTCAACTATCATATACCATTAGATAGAAAATTTCATGGGCTGCAAAGTGACGCTAAATTATAGGGGTAAATAGGTTGTGGACAAGATTTCCTCTGTATGACAGTGTCGAAAAACTATGAAAAACTCATATATCTTGACAATACGTCAGTGTGATATTTGTTTGTTTTCCATATTTTACCAATACCAACTCTTTCGGTCAAGTGAAGTGAGCTCCACACGGTGTAAACTCCAAATCCATGTTTTCTACAGTCCATATTTTACCATTATTTCGAAGTCCACAATGTCATTACTGGCTACCAAATAACTAGTTCCACATTACTCGGCCAATAACCATCAATTAACCATAGTGCTAATTAGGCATAGTACTCAACTAATTATCACTAATTGAGTATAGTACTCAACTAATTAGCACCAATTGAGTGTAGTACTCAACTAATTAGCACTGATTGAGTGTAGTACTCAACTAATTAGCACTGATTGAGTGTAGCACTCAACTAATTAGCACTAATTGAGTATAGTACTCAACTAATTAGCATCAATGGAGTGTAGTACTCAACTAATTAGCACTAATTGAGTATAGTACTCAACTAATTAGCACTGATTGAGTACAGTACTCCACTAATTAGCACTAATGAATCATAATACTTAACCAATTATCACGAAGTTTCATTCATAGTCATTTACTTTCTATATCAGTATGGATCATACAACTAATGTTTTTCCTGTTATAGATGGAAGTCATGCAGAACTCTCTATCGAATATTTCGCTCTTTTAATCTAAACTATCGATCAGGAAATCTAAGACTGTCCTTTTCTGGAATTCGTCAACAATATATTGTAACTTTAACTTGAAATTTATGGGTAATGATAAAATGCCATGCCTAGTTTTGACGATCGATGGCATGCGTATCTTGATAACGAAATTAGGAATAACAGAGATTTTTTAAACCTCCATTATTTTACTAGTAGAGATGAGTTGTATACAAAAATGATTCAGTAGAATCTGTTTCGTGCAATTACACAATTACCTCGTCATAGAATCTGCACGTAATGTTATCAAACTATGAATCAATGTTGATCTCAGATTGAGTATCATGAGTTTATTTGATGCTTTATCGGAAGTAATTTGTTTTCCTTTAGCCAGGTCGTCGCTCAAGTGCCGAGAAAATTGAATTTTGATCATCTGTCAATGAGACTCTTTCTAATTAATCTGATATGAATGTTAATTCATTATATAATAACATTAGATCCATATTCGAAAAGGAAATAAGTCTCTAAATTGACGGAAATGCTATTTCTGACTCCTTGTTGTATACACCTAATCTCTAACCGAAAACAGTCGAAGTCTAAAAATCTCTGTTATTCGTAGTTTTTTTGTCAAGAGACGGGACCTATCGATTCTCATAACTGGGGACGGCATTTTACCATTACTTTCAAAATTTCAAGTTAAAGTTACAATGTATTGATGATCGATTCCAGAAGACAACATGCTTAGATTTCCTGATCAATAGTTTACATTAAAAGAGCGAAATATTTGATAGAGAGCTCTGCATGACTTCTATTTATAGCGGGAAAAACATCAGTTGTATGATCTATACTGATATGGAAAGTAAATGACTACGAATGAAACTTTGTGGTAATTGGTTAAGTACTATAATTAATTAGTGCTAATTAGTTGAGTACTATGCTTAATGAGCGTTAATTAGTTTGATACTTATTGTGTTCATCTTCATTGGCAGAAATATTGTATGGCAATTTCATTAGATTTCAGGCGTGGTTCGGTGGATTCGGCTGATTATTAGAATTAATTAGAAGTATATCATCAATTTCCGAAAATAATTAATACTTACATTAATGACGGGAAGTAATTTGAAAGATATTGTTGACCACTGATGCTGATTTGCTATAATTAGTGATATACTTAGCAACTATATAATTAATTTTAGAATGAAGCTATATTGGAGGAAAGTCTGGACTGATTTTCTTGATAAACTGTGGACTGGCGAGAGGTGAGCTCGAAATTTCGAGCCTACGACGATTCGAGCTCACTTTTCTTGACCCTGTCCTGCCACACTTCTGGGTAAGAATAGTAGCTCTCCGAAAACAGAAGAAAAGTGCTCAATACGAGGAAGAGCCATTTCCACAACAGAACAACTGTGTTCTGTTTTGGGAATCGTACTTCCGGGTAGTGAGTACTTTTGTTCTGTTTTGGGAATCATAGTTCCGGGTAGTGAGTACTTTTGTTCTGTTTTGGGAATCATACTTCCGGGTAGTGAGGGTGAGGGTGGGGGTGAGGGTGAGACCAGCAGCCATAATCTTAAGATTTCACGTCAGCAACGACG
>JAJEKB010019115.1:0-51577 GCA_022393335.1 Macrotrachela quadricornifera
GACCGAAACAAAAAACGTCTATAAGATTATTAGTCTATTGTTTCTCTGACTCTCTTTTTTTTTCGTTGTTCACCTGTTCTACATAAATAAAAAGGAATATATCATGTGTTGACTATGTGTCAAGGCTGGTCAATGATAACTAAATTCATAATAATATAAGATAAAAATTATCTTTTTTATAATCATTTTTGTTCTGTCCTTTGTACTTTTTAGAAATAAAATTCTCGCCTAAAGGACATTTCTTTTTTTCTAATTATCAGTAAAAGTTCTAAGAGTTTTTCTATAATGTTTTTTACATGATAAATTTTTATAATTCTTTTGCTAATAAATAAATAAAGAAAAAGTTTACTATATCATTTGATTTCAGATTTATTTTGAAAAGAAAAAAATATTGGAATAAATAGACAACAATTAGTTTTATTAATTATTTATACCGTAATATTGCACTGAAATTTTTTCTTTTATTTCAAATAATTTATTGAAACTTATCTTATCAAATATGACTAAGCGATGAAAAAACAATTTTGAAAATATTACAAGGTCATCTTTCGACGTATATGATGTAGGTGTGCTTTCTGCGTGATAACCTATGACCTTTATAAGTTTCAAAAGTCTTTTCTCTTCTTAAATGTTATGCCAACTTGTGTTTTTTATTTCTGATATAATAATTTCGACTCAGTTTAAAGAGGAAGAGAAAAATAACATCTATCTTTAAATGTAAAATGACAATTTTTCAAAGAAAAAAATCTACACTTTGTATCCACATATTTATCACTTATAAATATATATCAATAGTTTATGATAATCAAATAAATCCCTAGTCGAACTTTTTTTTTCAAGTGCTAGGGAAGAATTGAGCTCAAGATGTGTCTATAGCACATGACATTTACGGTCAAGACAAGCGTTTGAGTGATCGCATGAAACATGCGCTAGACTCAAAAATTCTTAGTACGAGTTTTTATTAATATTTCAATTATTTTGAACGTAAAACTGAAAAAAAATCTGAAAATAGTTATTTAATATTCAAGCGCGGAAACAAGAATCACAAGCGCTTTAGTTTTTCCTAATGGTCTCAAGTCGTGACTCGAGATGTGTCCATAGTGCACGACATTCAGGGTCAAGAAACTCAAGAATGTCATGCGCTTGCTAAAAAAAGTTCGACTAAGGATAATTATTGATTGATTGTAGAAAAATCAAGCTTTTAATAATTTATTTATAGTATAAAATTATAAGAGATATTCTATTTGATTTATTAAATGTATTAGCAATCGTTTTAAATATCAATTTATTAAAGTTCTATTTATTATCGAAATTCAAGATTAGATGCGTTTGGAGAATATCTCCAGACACTCGATTAAATGCTAAGTGAGCAAAACATAGCAGATATAGGAGATATAAGGTTATACTTGTGTGAGGGACTGAAAGGGTGATAGCGCTTGTAGGAGTTGTAGGGGCTCTAAGAAGTATAAGAGATTTAGGCGATATAGGAGGTATAGGAGATATATCGCCTATACGTCCAATATCTTCTATACCTCCTATATCTCCTATATCTGCTACGTTTTGCTCTCTTAGCATTTAATCGAGTTTCCGGAAATATTCTCCAAACGCATCATATGGAGTTTCTTTTTAATTAAATATATTTCTGTTAGATTTCAATTGGTTATTGTCATTAGCTCAACATGTTCTTAGTCTTCGGACATTCATCAGTCATATTATTGTATCTGTTATGTTTCGTATGATGACTAAAAGAAAAAAATTAAGATAATGTATTGCATAATTTCTTATGATATTAAAAAAAAAACAAGGTTTAATGGTATGATTTATAGCATATGTTATTAAAAATTATGATGAAGATTTACAAGACATTATCTCAGTTTATGTTTCGATATTTATCAATATATATTTTTTTATTTTAATTGTATAATAAAAATTAAGAATAAAAGAAATGCATCTTGCCGAGATAAAATAAAACATGATCAAATTAAGGGAAAACATCATTTACATAAATTTTCGAAATTATCGTGTCCACATACTACTCGAATATCTACTAGTTTCTATTCATATGTTTTCAAATATTCAATGTTAACAAAGCTAATGAACATTTTATGGTTTCTTCTTCCATTTTCAACAACCCGATTGATATGAAAATGAAAAATTTTTAGAGAAGTTTATTTAATTGTTTCATGAAATACTCATTTTCATCCTCTATATGATACTTGTTTTTGTTTTAACGAGGGAGGTACCCGTAGTGTTCACTCGACTTAAAACTCATATTTTGCCCATAAGTAGGCCTCTATACCACTAGCTAAACCCTAGAAGGACTCATGCCTATGGGCAGTTAGAGTCGATTTATGACAGTTTCACTGAGTTTTTGCCTTCAGACAGTGCAATCACCAAAAATTCAGAAGCTGGTATTTAGACCTGAAACTTCGCCTATAGAGAGATATCATGATTGTAAGAATGTCCTAAAAGTTTCAGTCTAAATTAGTGCTTCATCATCGAGATACTGTACACCTAAAAAACAGCCATATGTTTGTAGACAAATCAGAAAACCGACTAGTTTTGACAACTGAATATCTTGATGACGAAGTACTAGTTTAGACTGAAACTTTTAGGACATTCCTACAATCATAATATCTTTGTATAGGCGAAGTTTCAGGTCTAAATACCAGCTTTTGAATTTTTGGTGATTGCATTGTCTGAAGGCAAAAACTCAGTGAAACTGTCATAAATCGACTCTAACTGCCCATAGGCATGAGTCCTTCTAGGGTTTAGCTAGTGGTATAGAGGCCTACTTATGGGCAAAATATGAGCCTTAAGTCGAGTGAACACTACGGGTACCTCCCTCGTAAGTATATTCAACATCAAAAAGAAAAAAGATAATACTAATAAAGAAGGAAAAACAGAAGTAGAATAAGACAACCATAAAGAAAAACTATTTTTATATAGATTTAAATAATTTTGCTTCAGTGAGCAAATTTTTTTTTTCTTCAGACATATTGATTATTTGTTTTACTTCAATGGCATTCTTGTCGTTGTTAAATCTATATAAAAATATATTTATGTATCAATGAGCATTTGAAATCTTACTTCAAAATATGAACCGAATTTTCCTGATATTTTATAACATTTATAAGTTCGATTGTATAGATTTTATCTAACTTTTGGATAACTATAAACGAAAAAAAAAGAATTCACTAAAAATTAAGATAAAAACGGAAAAAAATAACTCACAACTTGAAGTATTTGTTTTATCAGTTTTTGAAACAATACGAATCCCGTTTGGATCATGGCTCTAAAAATGAGTGATTATTATTTGAGCAAACACAAGTAAAATAATAATATCTGTACATTGTCTTTAATAAACAGCGTTGAGAAGAAAAGAAAAAGAACAATTTTATACTTACCTATGTTGAATAAATGTAATAAGTGTTTCTCTTCGCTTTTCACTTACATGAAAATAATAGATGCAACTTCTCTTCTTTTTGCTTTTATGATCTTGCTTTCTTTGTTATTTCGTTTCTCTTCTTCATTTGTCAATATATTAATAAGGAAGGATAGGATAAAACACTAATACTCATGTCAGTACTAGTGGATATATATACGAAGGAACAGAGAATAGTTTCATACAGTGATTTCAAATTGAAATAAAACATATAATAGTTATACTAACAGGAAGAATTGTCTAAAATTCATTAAATGTATTAAAGTTAATCGTTATTTTGGCGAATAAAAATTAGAATTAGAGTAGTTTTAATTTAAAAAATATTGTTCTCAGCTGCTAAGAATTAAAAACTTGTAATTGGTCATAAAACAAAAATACCTTGTCGTGTATACGCATTTGACCTTGACATACAGATACGAGAAAATATATCTTGCAAATGAAAATTTTTTTGAAAATCGAAGAAAAATTCGCATATGACGTCTGTAAGAAGTAGAGAGCATAGCAGATAAGTATATAGTTATTATCTATTATGCCGAGCATGCCAATCAAACCAAAATAATTACTATTTCAAGTTCATTAAATCCACTCAAAAATTAAGAAGTTCATCAAGCTATAACTAGGGTTAATAGTTATAACCATTTTAGCTTTTGATCATTTTTCTCAACTATCAACTTTAAAAAAGTTTCCGCTCTCACACTGCCTAAGGCAATGCGATGAAAAAAATGACTTATTTGATGAACAGAAAAATTACCTCGATGATTGCCATTGAGTGTTATTAAAAAAAAAGAATGAATACTATGGCTTCTACTTTCTCTTCTTTATATGTAATATGGATGTGCGATGACCGATTGAGAGAAATAACACATCCTTTGACCGTTATTTTCATTCATTCAACTGTAGCTCTTGGAGAAAAAACGAGTGAACTATTCTCTTCGTTTTCTTATTTTTTTCCGTAATTGTTCTTTATCAGAAAACAAAACTATTGGTTGAATTGAGTATCGTTTACGATACTGATTTGTTTCTATGCAATTTTTTGTCTTGTTTTCGTTTGTTTAAATGAATTGAAGAAATTTATGACCCTCTTTGTTTCCTTAGAGTTGTTTTTCTCAATGAGTTTCCATTGATTATGTCGTCGTCTTGTTCAGCAAGTATTTTGTTATCATCAGACGAGTTGATGTCATTGCAGACAACACAAGAAGAAACAATTGTCAGTGATCTTGTTGTTATGAAATATGGCATCAGAGATAAAACAGTGTGTTCTTCATGAAGTTATTCATCGATGTATATTTGTTGCGTCTATTAAAGATACATGTATGTATGGTAATAAATGTTTCGATGAATAAACAACACATGTATTTAAACAAGATAAAGATGATTTTTAATCACATAAAGCGCAATTTAACCCTTGAGCGCCGTCTTCATTTTTGTGCACGAAGGATGTCATGTGGGTCCGATTGGACCCACATGATTTTAAGCTAGGAAATCTTATATATTATCTATTTACGGTATATATAGATGAGTGGAGATTCTCATGGTGACCTTCAGCGATATATAGGCGTGTATAAATTCTAGTGGAATTAAATTAAATGTTTGTATGTAAGAGAAATATTTTGAATAGATGTTAATTACACTAGAATATTTAAAAATACTAAGAACGTGTATAACAATACAATGTAAACTATTAACTATATTTACATATCGATATACATTATCACGCATATGAAGACAAGAGGTTTCTTTTCACTTTTATTTTAAAACCGATAAAATATAATAAAATCAATGTAACTGCTAAACGTTTGTCGCTCTTGTGGAAGTTCCTTTGATTAGTTTGTTTATCAAACTTCATTTTGACACAGTATTTTTCTTGCACGATTGACAAATTACTGATGTAGCACTAACAGAATGAGAATTGCAAACATGCTTTTGGCATGTATGGCAAATTTGTCTGACTTTGCGACCGGGATGAGATGGACAAAGAAAACACCTTTGTTTTACTTTGGCAATATTATTGATATGATTTTGAGCTGCTAAATTTTCGGATTTTAATTCATATCCAAGAAATTGAAGCGCTAGTTTAACTTTTGGTGCAAGTCGAGATTGTTTGGCACGTCGTTCGTTATGAGAGTTGGCCAATAATTTACTTAATTCTTCCAAAAATAAACGTCGAACATATTTTTTCCCATTGTTCCAATCCGGATTTCGATTCAGCCAAATATTTAAAGAATTTATTGTCGCAATATCAATCATATTGAAAAAAACTATCATTGGCCACCTACGACTTATTCGACGACATGTGTAATTATTAATGCATTGATCGACCACATCAACACCAAATTTCGTTTGGTTGTAATCGTGAATCATTGCTGGAAGTTTCTTTTCATCGTCAAAAACCTCAGCAAAATCATGTAATGTTGATAATAGTATGATCGGTGGTTTTCTTTCTTTTGCTTGGTAAGATAAAATTGTATTGTGTCCAGAAAAATAAAACCATGATGAGTATAAATCCTTTCGAATAAATTTCAATTCATTCGGTACAAAGGCACGTTTATGATTAACAACACCAAGACATGTCATTTTTCGCTCTAACAGAGCTTGTGCCAAGTTGAAATCAGAGAAGTACCGATCGAAAGTGACATTTCGAGCTTGTTGAACTTGCTTTGGTAATTGATCGACTAAACGTAAAACAACATTTGTGGAAAGATTGCGCTCAATTGTTTTTCCAACTTTTCCAGTGTATAATTCTAATGCCAAAACATATCTACTTTGAACATCACATAAAGTCCAGAATTTAAGTCCATACTTAGCAGGTTTCTGGGGCATATACTGTCTAAAACAACATCTGCCTCGAAATGGTACTAATTGTTCATCAACCGTGATGTTTTCACCTGGAATAAAATGTTTGGGAAGTTGTTTAGTAAATGTTTGAAATATATAACGAATAGCGGCAATTCGATCCAATTTATCACGTTGTTGACGATCATCGAATCTAAGAAATCGTAAAAGGTTTTTGAACCGTTCCATTGACATTGTTGCATGGTAAAATGGACGACTTCGACTAATATCCCATAATTCCATAAGTGATTGATGATTATTAATTCCAGCACCAGCTTGAATTAATAAGCCCAGAAATGCTTCTAATTCGATCACATCGAGTTCTTTCCATTTCATTGGTTTACTATGATAATTTCCTATCTTCAATCGCCTTTGATTTTCTTGATCAAAGATTCTCTCTGCATATTTATTTGTTTGTAAAACTATTTCATCCAGAATATCTTTAGTAATAAACAATCTAAATGCATCTAACATAGTCTGTATTGAAATAATAAAACCAGATTTTTTTTTTAGTATGCTTGTTGCACGTAAACGTCCAGAAACTTCAGTCTTCTGACTAGACCATACTATGCCATTTTTTTCAATAAATTCGGATTGCGTAGGTTCGTTTGTAACATTATCATCATTGACAAGAGAATCAGATCGATCATCATCACTACAAGGATCAGATGAATCTTTGTTGTGTGAATTAAACTCATCACTGGACATGTCATCGGATTCTGTCTCAGAAATATGATAATCTGTGTCAGAATTCGACTCATCATCCTCAGTAATACTATCAGATTCAATCGTGCTATCCGATCTCGAAATTTCACGACTTCTTTTTGAACTTGCACTAGTGGACATTCTTTCTATCTAAAAAAAAATCAATAAAAATATTGCGTTTTTTACTCGGACTATCACAGAATTTTTTGCCTTAGTTTCTCACCAAAGAAAGGGAATCAAAAATAATTGATGTGACAATAATTGGTTGTAAGAGTAATTCAATGCAATTAGAAGAAATCTGGCATATAAATATGAAAGTATAACCGAATCACTATTGGTGGTGGCAGATTAACGAATCTCGTGAGATATAAGTCTTTCAGATAATAGAGGGCGGGTTGTACAAGAAAAAAAATCATATGTATAACACCAAAGATGCTACAGGGTCCATGTGGACCCACGCGTTAATTTTTTACGTATAAGAGATATAAAAGAAATTTCATATGGTCGTTGTGTATCGTTAGTGGAATAACGATTAGAAAAAAGATCGTTCCGAAACGGACAAGTATTAACATAGAAAAGGGCGAAAATCACCATTGTGGGTCCGACTGGACCCCCAGAAAGCGTACAAGGGTTAAATTAAATCTTTTTTTACAGAAGATATCAATTAATAAATTACTTTTTTTAAAAAAACAATGGTTCAGTTAATGGTTAGAGCTTAATTAAATTTTTGATCGAAAAATTGAAGAATTATAATTCGATCAGTTTTAACTCTCAAAATAATCACAGAAAAAGGTATTCACAGATAACTATTTATACATGTGAGTAGGCGCGTAACCAGACGGGGCCGAGGGGGGGCTCAGCCCCCCCTACGGCTAGCTGAGCCCCCCCTACGAAATTTTTTTCTTTTTGGTGTTAATATCCACATTAATCATTAATTAGGGAAATCATTGAATAGATTATTCCTCTGTAGAGAGAAAATAGAATTAATCGTTGTTCACACATTTATTGTACTCTTTCATACATAACATATATGTACATCTTGTCAATTAGTATAAGATCAAAGAACGTGATGTCCATTATAATCATAAAGCAGAACAACAAAATAATGTTTCATCTAATTACGCTGTGTTAATGAAAAGTGTTCTCGTAGCTTTAGTTGTATGACAGATTTTTTTTTCAAACATTATAGTTGAATCATGGAGAATACTAAACGAAAGACTCTTGATCCTTACTTTTCTTCATCAACACAAAAGAAAAATAAGCCACCTGATGAACCACCCAGTGAATTCAACAATGATAATATTATTCCACAGTTATTGGATTCATCTCACGACCCATATCTTCAAAATCGCCTCGGTTTGGGCGATGAATCGCGATTTTCAAAGAAATCGAAGATGGTATCGCCAACATAAAATGCTTATTTTTTCGAAATAAATACGAATCACCGGTATTCCGGAAAGAAATGGCACAAAATTGCTCTTTTTTGCGATTATATCGCGATAAATTTCACAATTAATCGGGTACTAAATCGCGATTAAATCGTTCATTTTCGTGGGATTTTGACACGGTGAAGAATGTAACACAAAACTATGTTAAATCATCTCTTTGATCAAAATGCTGTCACTTTTGATGATTGTTTTTTGGATCCCAAGAAAATCGTCAGTTCGAACGATTTAATCGTGATTTTATCAAAACAAATCGCCACATAAATCGCGATTAAATCGTCGATTTGTGACGATTTTGAAGACACGGGGAGGGAAGGTCTCCAACTGATCCACCCCGATTTTTGTGATATTTTGCCCATATTTAGGGGACATTATTCTGAGAAAAAGCTTAAGAGGATTTGGGCCCATAGGCCTTTTATCCGGAGTTATGGGTATTTTACTGGAATTTCTGCCTATAGTAAGGTCTCCACCAAAAAACTAAATATCAGTATTCCGAGATGAAACTTTGACCACAGGTCGGTCTAGTCGTACGTAGAATGTCCTGAAAATTTCAACTCAAAAGAATGTTTCCTTCCCAAAAAACCAAAACTTCAAAAAATCCACTATATTGTAGGAGAGATACCAGAATTGTTCGTTGGTTCAAGCTTTGGTATTTGGGGAAGGAAACATTCTTTTGAGTTGAAATTTTCAGGACATTCTACGTACGACTAGACCTACCTGTGGTCAAACTTTCGTCTCGGAATACTGATATTTAATTTTTTGGTGGAGACCTTACTATAGGCAGAAATTCCAGTAAAATACCCATAACTCCGGATAAAAGGCCTATGGGCCCAAATCCTCTTAGGCTTTTTCTTAGAATAATGTCCCCTACATATGGGCAAAATATCACAAAAATCGGGGTGGATCAGTTGGAGACCTTCCCTCGTTAGATTGTTGTTATTTAGTTTTACAAAAAACTATAGGGGCTGAGCCCCCCCCCCCCCCTACGAGAAATTCCTGGTTACGCCCCTACATGTGAGATCTCAATCTCACTGAATGTATATGAATATCATTATGCATCAATTTGTGCTCTATACAACAAACGCAACGCTATATATAGAAAGATGATAAGTGCTGGAAAATCCATAAAAGGGAAAATCCCATGGATGATGAACAACGAAAGGAAAATCCATACAGCAACATGAAAGAAAGAAGAGCAGAAAGAGAGAAGAGCCCATCACATATATATGACAGAAAAGGAAAAATCCATGACAACAAGAGAAGAGAAGAAGAACATGAACGGATATGTATAACTACACCTATAGCTAAACAGAAAAAACTCTTATGACCGCATCTAAAGAGGATTCAGATCATAACACATCATCAAATGAAAATTTAAATAAAAAAAAACACCAAATACATGTTCAATAACATTATCATTTTTTAAACATACACGTACATATATTTTGAGGTTTCAACGATTTATTGTAAATAATAATAATAAATCTACAGAAAAAAAGGACTAGAACGGAATAAGCTAGAATACTGGATATGAGAGAAGGAAGAGAGATATAAGGACTCATGACTTTAGGTCTTATGTCCTATTGCGAAAGACAGGTTATGTTTATAACAGGTGTAAGTTTG
This sequence comes from Macrotrachela quadricornifera, assembly GCA_022393335.1. Lineage (NCBI taxonomy): Eukaryota > Metazoa > Rotifera > Eurotatoria > Philodinida > Philodinidae > Macrotrachela > Macrotrachela quadricornifera. The sequence continues at coordinate 10,051 of JAJEKB010019115.1, forward strand.
AAATTATCAAATTTGGAGTTTTAGAAGTATCAATGACAAGTTTTCTTCAGTGATTTTGTCGTTATATGTTTTTGCTCTTGCAATTGAATGATGGAGGAGAGTTTTAGCATATGTTTTTATTTTGGGGATGTTGCTAATCTTATGTACGTATTCTGCAGAAGTATATAAAGGAAGACCAAGAGATACCCTCAAGGCCTCGTTTTGTATTATTTGTATACGATTCCAGATATTTTCATTGGCTCTTAGAATGACAGATGATCCATATGTTATAACTGGTCGAATTAAGGATTTAAATAAGTTTATCATTATGTTTTTATTTGGATTTGGTGTCATTCTGGATAAGAACCGAAGGAGACTGATTCTTGGTGCTACCTTAGTCTCCATATGTTTAAGGTGTGTTCTCCAATCGAGTTTGTGATCAAATACCACACCGCGATATCTTGCAGATGATTTTGGTTTTATCAATACATCATCGACTTGAACTTCAACTTTGTTTTTGTATTTTTTTCGAGAATGTGGACAGAAATATAACAGCTCAGTTTTGGTGGGTTGAATTGACAACTTCCATGAGCTACACCACTTACGGAATTCATTTATTGATGATTGAAGTCGATGGTTGAGGCTGGTAATTGTATTAGAGGTTGACCAAAGGGCTGTATCATCAGCAAACAGACCATATTCCGTATAATGTTGAATACCATTCATTGAACCACTAGTATATAATATATATAAGAGAGGTGATAGTGGCGATCCTTGTGGGGTCCCACTCTTGAGTATAAATGATCTAGATAAAATATTTTCGAATTCAATCGAAGCTGATCTCATATCGAGGAAAGATATTATATAACGAATTAGATAATTAGGTAGTCGAAGATCATATAATTTGTAGATCAACTCGTCATACCATACAGTGTCGAAGGCTGCCTTAATATTAAAAAAGATTGCTGCTGAATGTTGACGTTTTTCAAGTTGTTCATGTGCAAATCTTTCAAGGCGGATAATATTATACATAGTGCTTTTATGAGTACGAAAACCAGCTTGATGTCTCGGGAGTATATTTCTACCATTAAGATCGGTCAGAATTCGTTGCTGGATAATTTTTTCCAGCATTTTTCCTAAGCAACTTAATAAACTAATTGACCGATAACTCGAAGGTTGTTTTTTATCTTTATTTGGTTTGAGTATGAGAATTATATTGGCATTTTCCATGCACTCGAAATATAACCCAAATCGATAATGGCATTGAATAATTTTGTTAAATGTTGAATAAATGATTCTGTATAATTTTTAAGACAACGATTGTGAATCAAATCTGAAGCGGGCGAACTAGGAGGAAGCTGTTTCAAGATAGTTTTAACTTCCTCGTAAGTAATTGGAGATGAATTTCCTTTGTTAATTTGTCTTTTTAACTTTCTTTTAATTACTTTGCCCTGGTTTCTAACCTGTTTATGGAATGGAAGATGATCAGCTTCTACGACGAAAATTTCATTTTCAAAGTAGTTGGCAAACATATTGGCCATATCGTGATCAGTATTTGCTACCATGTTTTGGTAAATTAAGTCTCCTGTTAGTGATTGCTTTACTCTTTTATTATGAAATTTCCGAACTGTTGTCCAAACTCTTGCAGAATTCATCTTGTTGGAACACAATGACTTCATAGTTTGGTTGAGTTTATCAATACGATCATTTCGAAGTGCATTAGTCAGGAGTGTTCTACTGAAATAGTATTCTTTTTTGTCAAGTTCATTATTTGATTTTTTCCATTTCCTGTAGGCACTGTGCTTTCGATAGATGAGATTTTTAATTGTTTTTGAGATTGTGTTATTTTTTAATGTTTCATTTGCTGGTTGGATGGCTACTTTGGTTGCAGTGACTATACAGCTAGTAATGGCTGTTGAGTAAGATTCGATTTGTTGATTAGTTTTTATTGGTTTCTTCAAGTCTATTCTGAGCAAAAGATCATTCAATTTGTTTTGATATACTTTCCAATCCGCTGCTTTAAAATTCCAGGATAATCGGGGAGAAATTGGTTTAGCATCAGCCAACATATTCAGATTAAAAGTCAATGGTTTGTGATCTTCTTTGAGTCCGAACGGTGCCAGAGTTTCAAAATCATTGATAAACAGAATGGTGGGTTGGCTTGCCAAAACCCAATCGATTTTTTCCTCGTAGTTGTTTCTATTATAAGTGGTAAAATCATTGTCTATACATTCTAGAAAACCTTCATCGAGCAATTGTTGTAGTTGTTGGCCTTTAGTGTTTGTTTTTCTTGACCCCATTGATTTTAATACAGCATTTAAATCGCCCAGGATAAGACAATTGTTGTTCACATTATATATTTGTTCGAAGAGTTCAAGTTGAAGTTTCACGTTTGGTGGAATAGAGATTGATGTAATAAGAAGAGGTCCTTTTGATGTTCCAATTTGCACTCCAGTGGCTTCATTGCCTTTTATTGTTTGATTGATAGTTTCAAAACATTTGATATTCTCACGTACTGCTAGTAAAACTCCACCACCTTGTCGATTCGGTCTGTCATTTCGAAAAATATTGAATCCGGGAAGAGAAAAAGAATTTTGTGGTTTAAGATTAGTTTCATTAATTGATAGAATGTCGAAGTTGTTGAAACATGTCCATATTTCATCTTTGTGTTTTTTGATTGATGTAACGTTGCAATGCATTATTCTGACCATAAATACAATACAGTTAATCTTCGATATTTTTATCTAGTTGGGTCCTATGATCTTTGATTGTATTAAATGGCTTGTTTGGATTACCACTTGGTGAAATATATTTTCGTTTTGTTCCATTGGTTGAAGTTAGCGTAGGGTCAGCATTTTCACTCATAGGTTCATCAAGTGGTTGATCCTGTGTTACCTTGTGTTGAGATTTGATTTGTTTGTTGTTGTTCTTCTTCATTTGTTTATTTTCTTCTTCCATCAGTAAATCATCGACGTCAATATTAAATTTCTTGCTGAGTTTATTTATCAACATCTCAAATCTTTCGTTAAAAGTTTCGAGAATTTTTAAAGATACTTGTTCTACAATTGAAATAATTTTTTCCGAAAGTACTTCAATGATTTGATTCTGATCAGTTTTGTCCGGACCATTTAGAACTGGAAAATCGTCATTGCTTTTCCAACTAGGACAATATGTCGATTCCATTGGTTTAGCTTTTGTTGAGTATTGATCGATGATTTTTTGTAGTTTCTGTTGATGTTCGTTGTATTTCTGACAGTCTTGAGATGTTGCGAAGTGTTCACCTTTACAGTTGTAACAGCAAGGATTTTTGTTCGTGTTTGAACATTCATCATATTTATGGTTTTCTTCTCCGCATTTAGAACAAGTTTGTTTTTCGGCTCTACAGTACTTTGCAATATGACCGAATTTCAAACATTTATAACATTGAGGTGGTTTATTATTTAGATTAGCTGGTTCAGCCTTGAAATGCATTGAATCAATCTGTAGTCCAAGTTTAACAAACAGGTTTTTGTATTTGTTGAATCAGTGAAGACAATTTTTATTGTTTTCAGCGGCATATTCTCCTTGTTCATCGTCCGAATAACTTTTTCATATTTGTATCCTTGTTCATTCAATGTGTTTTTTATATCTTCTTTAGAAATCTCTAGGTCAACCATTTTAATAAATGCTTCTTTATTATTCTCTAGAATTCGTTGAATACTTCTAGGAACATATATGCAAGTAGATAGTTTTTCTTCAGTTTGAATAATCGGTGTTAACTCATTGAGCAATCGATTGAAGGAATTGACATCGCTTGCGTATAGTGTAAATGAATTTGATCGATTGACTTGTATGTTAAAAACTTTGACACCGGGTAGATGGTTTTTAATAAGATAATTTATTTTGATTTTGGTGAGTGAATCGCCTTCCAGTATTAGCGGTGCAATTCCAAATTCTGATTTTACGTTTGTTGTTTGTCGTTTTTCGACTTCAGAGAAAAACTGTTGTGGTGTATCATTCGATGGTGTACCTGTCCTTGGACTGGCTTGATTGTATTTTCTTCGACCACGGGCCCCTCCGCCTCTTCTTGGCGGCATGGTGGTTCAATTTATAAGTTTCCAATGATTATAATTCAATAATTAAGTAATTTCTCTTTTTTTTGTTTATTAGATTTCTAATGATTTTTTTTTCCAACCTTGATTTGCCCTTATTTGATCTTTCGATGTAATGAAAGAAAGACAAGAGGAAAGACAAAATATATATGTCTAATCGCTAGCACGTAAAAAGAAGTACATATATTTTAAATAAACTTATATCTATAGCAGTGATATATCTAGGAATTTTTTCAAGGAGGAAATTGACGGTTTTGGAAGAGGACTACCATTGAAAATGGGTCGTTTTGACTTTCGAAAAATGTTCAACCTGTACTCCTCTTCAGGTATTTATGTCTTTTGTTGGGAGGGAGGGAATCGATCCTCCCAACGCCTCGTTCCCACCTCTCCCCCTGAATATGTATTTGATCTATAGTTCGAATTCAACAGATAACTCTTCAATATATATACTTGAAATTCCTAAGCATTCATTGCTTTGCTAATATATTTAAAATGTATTCAAATTAAAAGTAAAGAAGATTTTCAAAATCTTTTAAATTTGGATAATCAACAACGTTCAGTTTGATTAACAAATGCTAAGCAACGATCATGAAGATTCCATTCTATATTTACTGTTAAAGTAAGTTGTTTGATATACCACAATCAACAAGAATGCATTTTTCATTTGGATTAAATACAGCTAATTCTTTATCAAATATTGATAAAAGTGCAACATTACCTAATTCATCAAAAAGTGCAAAACAACAAGGACAAGATGAATTAGACAAACAAACTGTACGATTGAATTCTGTAAATTTAGCTGAAAGTAAAAAATAACAACAATATTGATTTTCAAGAAAAAAATGCTCAATTTGCGATAAGAATCATAAAAATTCTCGGAAAGATGAAATATCAGTCTCTAATAAAATGAAAAAGTTACAATGCATAAAGCTTTTATGAAAATAGACAATGAAGACTATAGTAACGAGAGAATCGCTCGAGGTGTCCAACGCGAATTTCCTTCATTCACACATCGTTTGATAGAGGATATCGAGATAGTAAAAAGTTTATAATCATTTGGGCTGATGGCCTATTAGCGAAGAATTTTGATTTTTTTACTGGAATTTTTATTGAAAGCTATGTATTTCTGAAAAAAATCAAAATTAAAAGTTTTGACCTGAAACTTTACCTGTACATAGATTTAGTAATCATTAGATAACTCGGGAAGTTTCAACGAAAACAAACCTGTCTTTCTCGAGATATTTAATCTTCAAGTAGAATGGATTATTGTTTTCTTATGTTTGAACGGCTGGTTTTTTGAAAACTGAATATCTCGAGAAAGACAGGTTTGTTTTCGTTGAAACTTCCCGAGCTATCTAATGATTACTAAATCTAACTATAGGCAAAGTTTCAGATCAAAACTCTTAACTATGATTTTTTTCGGAAATACATAGCTTTCAATAAAAATTCCAGTAAAACAATCATAATTCTTCGCTAGTAGACCATCAGCCCAAATGCTTCTAAACTTTTTATTATCTCGATGTCTTCTATCAAACGATGTGTGAATGAAGAAAATTCGCGTCGGACACCTCGAACAGTTCCCTAGTTAATATTGTATCCTCTTTATCCTAATAAACACTGAATAAAAATGTCCTCAGCATATTTCAATAAATAACAAAATATTGTTATTTTCATTTACGAAAGTGTTCATATCAATCAATTATTATTTACACTTTGCAATATAATTGGTGCATTATCTTGTCAACAAAATTATCTTCCATATGTTCATTCAAATTTAATTTATTTTTTAAAAAATAATCTTAGTGATGGTACAATAACATTTATATTACCAACAATTAATCCAATATCTACAGTTATTGATAAAACAATCGATATATTAAGTTATGTTAATCTTGCTTCGACTATAATTAATGTATGACGAATAAGAAGTCCACATTTTTGTCATGAATCTAATGAATTACATGAAGAAAATGCACATTTTAAACAAGAATGATTTCTTTTTAAATCGAAATCAATGCAACCATTACATCCAATAATAATAACAATAAGTAAAATATTATTGAAAAATGTTGATCTATGTATACAAACAAATTTTCAAAATGGATCGTCGCCATCACCAGCTAAGAAGAATTAAATAATGATGAAAAACTTGATGTTACTGATGAAGAAGTAAATAATTCGATTAATTTTAATTATTTTTATTTTCTTTATGATTTTTGTTTTAGATTTTAACTCAAATTGAAAATTAATGTCGTCGACCAAAAAGAAAACGATTATCCGAATAAAAAATTCATGAAATCAGTTTGTTATGTAAGAAAATATTTACAGATTTCATGTCAATTATTCTTTAACTAAAATACGTAAAATTGGTACTACAATGGTTCATCGACGATTGAGAACAATTCTAAGTTATGTTATCGATGATTGTTTCGATAAGTTCAGTTGATTTGTTGTATTTCTTAATGTTTTGTTTATTGAAGATTACCAATAACAATGGTATTCTTGTTGTTTTAAATGAGTTGAATATAAATATACGAAATAAATTTATCATTATACTATGAATGCATTAGAAAGATTTGATCGAAATAATAATATTAATTGAATAATGAAAAAAAAGGTAAATTAAACACACAACTATATTTATTAAACAATTTTTATAATTGATTTTTTTCTAAATTACCAATTTACTCAAACTTCTTTTCGATGATCACGTATAATTAATTCATTTTTTTTGTTTGTTGATTTAGTAATATTGTATATACGATATCTTTCTCAATACAACTGATCCCATTGCATGTATTTCAATTTTTTTTTCTTTTCTTTGACATTATCTGTTTGATATTCCTTTTTTTGTCTTGATTAATATTTTTATCGATATTTTCCTTTAGAAGATGGCTTTTGTTTCAAAAAGAATTTATAAAAATGTTTATTTTTAGTTAAATCAAAATTCATTTTTTTTATATAAATTTTAGAAATTAATATATTTAAATACTACCCGAATATTTGCTAGATTCTATCCATATGTTTTGAAATTAATGTATGTTATCAAAGATAATAAATATTGTTTTTTTGTTCGTTCTTTTACTTCCAATAATCTATTAGATTTGAAAATAAAAAACTAGTAAAGAACTTTATCAAGTGGTTTTTATGTAATGATTATTGTCATATTATATATGACACTTATATTCTTAATATAGATACGTTTGCCATCACAAAAAGAAAGAAGACAAGCATAACTAAAGACATTGTCTTTATGCAGATGTAAATAATCTTGATTCAGCGAACAATCTTTTTTTTTCATCAGACATACTGATCATTTTTTTACTTCATTGGCGTCCTTGTCGTTCTGAAACCTATACAAAAATATATTTATATATCCATAATCATCTCGAAATCTTACTTTAATATGCTAATGATGAATTCAGGACCATGTATAATGCTTATGTAATTGGCTTTGTGTATTTCTGCCAGCATTCGGATGACTATAAATAAAAGAATATGTCTACTAACAATTAAGATACGAATAGAAAATAACTCACAATTTGAATTTGTTTCTGGATTTATTGCTGGAAAAAGACAAACGACACGTGGATCATGACTCTAAAAAGAAAGTAGTTTTTTAATCGATATCTTATATATAAAACAAATCAATCTAATTTTAAGCAGATTATCTTTTTGCTTAAAAGTTGATGAAAATAGTACCTTTTTAATTACAAAAAAATCGATCAAGGCTAAGTATTTTTTGTTGTTTTATACAGACAATAATTGATTCAAAAACATCTATCTATTTTTGTCTGATAATTAAAACTATACATTTATTTAGAATTATACTCTTCTATTTCACTGAACAATTTATTATTGATATCTTTTCATTTATAACGTATTAAGATCAATATCTTAGTTTAATATACTTTAATTCTGTTATCGAAAAATAGAAGGCTTTTTTGTACTCTGTATATTAAAAATATGAAAATAAAAAAAATATATCCACTTCTCAAATTGATTGGTTTTCTTACATTATCATTAAATCTATCTCTAATTTTCTATTGTTAGTTTTACAAGTAGTGCTCATCTGACAGACTCGCTGACCCTTTTCTGAAAGAAAATTTAGTATGATTTTCATCAGCACATAACTCACCAATGAAAGCAAGGGGTCTAGTGAGGTATAACATGGATGTAACATACATTTTTACTATCTTTTAAGGAAAATTTCAAAAGCAGGAATAGTAACATAGAGAAATTCTAGGAATAGGAAGCGTTACGTTCTACGAAATCCCATATAGTCACACCCCTGATTATTATTGAACATAATTTCATTTTGATTTTATTATATCTCATAGTCTTCTTTATCGTATGGAAGCTAGGAAACTGAAATCTACCCTTTCATGGTAGTCGGTTTATTGAAATATTCCTATTCATGATTTATATATAAATGACAATCGTCATTTGAACTCACACTTAAAACTTCAAAATATGATTCATCAACCACTCATTCTTTTGATCGGAGTAACTTTATGACATCGTGACGATAGTTAAGACATTCATCATTAGATATTGCCTGCTTTTACTACTCAAATAAAGTGCGGAGTATAGGATATAATATTGTTGAAAACAATATTTCTCGATTATGTACGAAAAATATTAAATTCGATTTATCATGAGCACCTGTTAATTTATTAAAGGATTATCTTGCCGATCAACGTCACTAATCAAAGCAACATTGTTGACTGATCATTCTTGTGCTCAAGCATGTCTCTAAAACATTATGATGCACTGCTAAGATCATTGCTTTATTTTTTTATTAGAAGGCAATGTCAACGTCGAAAGTAAATTCTCCTTTTACTTCAGACCTCTCCCTCGAAAATCATTTTTGGCATTAAGATAAATAAAGTGGGCTGGAATTTTCAGGATATGCTGGGGGCTGTCATGAAGAGACTGTGATACAATTTTCAGCCCTATATCATGGTGTATGAATGAGACACCTACCAACAAGGGTCAAAAATAGCTGATTTGGCATTCAAAACTTCTCTTTCAGCACTCATGCAATAGATTCAAAATTTTCTTTTTGTCTGAAAGAGCATGTTCAGATGCGGTGCATGACAGAGCTCGTTTTCTGAAATACTTAACTTTTTAGTAGAGCAAAGGAATCACAAGACAACTGAATCAAAAACTAGCGCTCGACTAATATAAGTGTCTACATATATAATAAGAACAAAGATTACTTAAAAAAAAAGAACTCTGTCAGGTATTGCACCTTGACATGCTCTTTCGAACAAAAAAAAAATTCAAATCTGTTGTATGAGTGTTAAAAGAGAAATTTGGATTGTATGCTTGAAAAGATATGAAATGAGAAAAAACAAGGAACGTTTTTCAATTTTTTTAAAAATAAGTATAGTTTTCAAGAAATCAAGGAAAATCATTGAAAATCTTGGTAAAAAAAGTGTCAAAGAAATTCAATATCAATTCTGAAAGTGCAGAAGGTGAGCTATCTTCCTATGCATTTATCTCAATTTCGAAAATTTTAATGAAAACTGACGTTTTTTAAAGAGGGGACGCCTTAACAAATTGACTTGAGAAAACGTATTCAATTAGGAAAAAAATTAGTCTATATGGAGAAAAATGTCGAATCTTGACTTATTGATTTGAAATTGTTTTAGAATGGAATTAAGTTAAAATTGAGTTAGAGTAAAAGTTAATCGAATTTCATGGAAGTATCAATAAAGATATTGATAGATTTAAGTTTAAAATGAAAATTATATTTGTACAGAGTGTAATCAATCAAGAGTTTTATGCGTTATTCACAAATATAATGTTTCATGCAGTGTCTTTTTATATCAAAGCGATCTTTCATGGTCTCAAATAAATCAGTTTCAAAAGAGAATTATAAATTAACTAAAAATCACTGACTTTTTCATTAGTGAGAAAAGTATTATGGTATGGTTAATTACGGATAATCTTGCTGCAAATTTCTACTGTACTTTAACATACTTTCAATAGATTTATCATACAAGTGTATATTCGTTCATCAGTGTTGCTTTAATCTGCTAATCACGGCTAGCCGATCTCACGTGCAGTCTTAAAACACATTACTCAATAGCTTTTTACAAGAACGATAACTGTAATTAGTTACAGCTCTTCATGAACGATCATTAAATATTTTGCATTGTGTCTTACTATTCATATTAACGAAACCTCACCAGCAGACATACATATACAATAAAACTTTCATATGGAAATATCTTTATATTATGAAATGTGAACGCTTTTTTCGTGTCATCTACGCCAGAAAACTCACAGAAGTAAATATTCACTTGAACTCACTGCATCTTTTCGATTCCATCAAAGTGATGCCTGTATAAACGGATCGATTAGATTTTGATGACTATGATGTCTTAAGCATAGAAAATTTTAGTAAAGAATAAACACTGATATACAGAATAAATCGATTAGAAAAATAATCAATAATCATGCTACTGAAAGTATTGAAGAAAAAATAAAAATAAAAATCAGTTCAAAAATATTTGGAACAGATCGAAACATTGAGTATATCCACAAAACTTGAATTTGTTTATGTCAAAAAAATGAAATTTGCACAAAACGTATCGTACAGTACATGCAAATCAAACATGAATGGTCTTTAATATGACAGATAAACGATTAGTCACAATCATACAACTGATTTTTCAAAAAATAACTGACAGAATTTGAGGATTTTGAGAGATGTGTGATGCGGAATATTTATGAATTCTTTCACTTTGAAAATAATCAGCAAAAAGAAACATTAATCGCCTTTCAAAAATGTACAGTCATCGATGACCCGCCAAACATTTACTCAATAAATGTTGTACCATCATGAAAAACAGACGTTAAATTTGAGTTCCTTATCCTCGAGAAAATTGGTTCAGTTTTATTAAAGATATCTTGTCGTATTCTCTTATCTAAGATTTTATATTTTCTAATTCTGAACTCTAACTTGAGTGAACAAAATGAACAGATAAACATTTATAACTTTTACAATACAGTATTTACAGATATAGGACTGTTTCTTTTAGAAAACTGTACTAGATGTCGTTCAAATGTTTTAGTTTCCATGAGCAAGTTTAGTAGCGTAACCAGGTCGAGATATAGTTGAGATCACCCAAAACCACCGTTATTTAAAAAACAATTTTTCCAGACTTTATAATTTCAGGTAGCTTCTTAGAATTTTTAGGATGGTACAACTATATATCTATTTCTGTTTACGCTACTATAAACAAATAACACCATGTCAACATTCACAAGTTCTTTAATGGATATGAATAGTTTCTATTACGTCAAATATCTGAAAAAGAATTATTTTCGCTCAAGAATCGAATCAATTGATAATTTATCAAAAATCATAAGTCTCACTTATTGCACTTATGATAAACGAGCGAAATCAATATCTAATCGTTTCTATATTTAACTCCACTATATCATTCACTATTAGTTCAACTTCAAAACGAACAGATGCGTTTCGTTTGAATGCCTCTTGAAAAGTTACTGGTCATTTGTTCATACAATTGCTAAGAAACTAAAAAAGAAAAACTATTTAGAAATTACTGCAAACGGAGCATATCATATTGCAGCCTGCGAAAGATCTTCTATTTGAATGTTATTTTACGATTGAATTTACTAAGAGTCAACAGCAGGATTTTAAGCGATCAGTTCACCTTTTTTTTACATATTTCTATGTAAATATTACTGAAAGATCTGACGTGTAGTAATCAACAAGGAAGAGTACTTATCTGAGAGCCAATCTTCTCGAACATGCATTCATCAGCTTCGAATACCCTTACATCAGGCTTAAAATACTTCTTGTTCGATTCGATTTGAAATTTCCAAGCGACGAAGTAATGGAAATGAATATGAAATTTTCGTAAAAAAGGAATATTCGTCTGGCATCCATAGAATGCGCACATTATTTAATAAACCACTGGGGAAACTGTGAAAAATAGATTGTAAATATTCCGTTAAATAAGGAATCAAGTAAAAATGACATTGAGTCCATATTCTATTTAAATGATTTGGATAACTGATATAACTATCAATATAATATCCTTTTTGAATAAATATATGTTGAATATGATCAATAACAATATCAAAAACAAATTTTTCTAAATATGGAATTTGGTTGAGAAATGTATTTTCCACATATGTGCAATCAATAAATGAAGTTCGTTGACTGAGACAAAGTGATAATTCAAGTTTTTTTAAATATAACATTCGACGAATACGTGAAACAATTAAACTATCAAATTCACTTGTTGCAAGTTGGACATACAATGAAAAATAATTCAGTTTATCCAAATTTTTCTAAACAAAAACAAAAGATATAAATTGATATTTAAATATTCTTTATTAGTTTGAAAACACATGGAAATAATACTGTATTACTTAATAATCTAAACGAATTCTTTGTAATTTCTATTGTGACATATGTCGAAGTAATGATGGATCATAAACTTATTCAAGTTTAACTAAAAAATGTATGTAATTGAGTGAGACGATCATCAAGTAGATGAAAACAATCATCAATATTGTGTAATTTAATAAATAAATGAGTAATATTTTATGGAGAACATATTGTTGATGGCAAATCATTGTTCACATCCAAATTTAAATATTTTAAATTTGATAACAAATTACATATACGATTATAGATATCAATAAGTAATGTAAATATTGATAAATTTGGAACTTTATAATCAATCATTAGAATTAATTCCGATATTTTATATTGAAAATTAACAATAAATGGAATTTTTTTTATATTTTAGTATAAACAAATCAAGTACATTACCATTAAAAATCTTCGAAGCCATATTAACATCAACATTGATTAAACGAATTCGATGTAAATTAATAAATTTATTAGTACATAAAATATGTTCCAAGAAACATATTTCAATTGTGAGATATCCAATATTATTGTGAATTCGTGGTAAAATTTCAAAACAAAATCGATCAAATATTTCATTAGTTTTTGAATTGTCTTTTTCATTCGATAATGTACTTGTTAAATCAATAGATTGAGTAAATGTTCGATCACATGCAATTTTATTGAATTTCCTAGTATTACCCATTAATCAATGTAAAACATCCACATTAGAAAGTTTTTTTTAGAATACTAAGCAAAATTTTGTCAGATAAATGAAGAATATTGATCAATGAATTATTCAACTTCATTCTTTTTCAAATAGTAAGAAGATATATTCGATATAGATGTGTGTCCACGGGCTTTTTCGATATCCATCAAGTGACCCTGCCCAAATCCGATAAAACTTTCAGGATTTATGGAGCTTTTTTAGCTGATTATTTTGGTAAAAGAGTTTTAAATTAAACCCTATTTTTGCTTTTTTGTCATGATCCCCACCTTATCAGATCGAAAAAGCGAAAAGATGCTTACAAAATAGTGGAGAGAATAGCAAAAAATTTTTTTAAACGATTCTACAGAAAGTATTCTAATATATTATTGAAGTCAAAAAGCAAAATCGACAAATTCGCTTTTTCGGGGCTCAAGAATTGCGAAAGAGTAATATTTTATGTAACCATTCAATCAACGACAGCGACAAGTTATGAAGATGAATGATCATTGTCTGCTATAATACTATAGAACTCTGTTTTCTGTAGAGTATTATTTCTTTGAAAAAGCTTTTCGATACGTAGAAATAACAATGTTGTATCTCAGGAAAAGCAGCTTATTGTAAAACCTTTTTTTTCTATGTTAAACAATTTTATAACAAAGAACATGTGGAAAAGATTTTCCGATTATTGAAAAAATGAACGCTGAATTTTGTAAGAAGCAGAAGATATTTAATCCTAAACGACAAACACAAATTTTTGCTATTGGAAACTGAATATTTCCTTATTGAATAGAACCTGAAACATAAAACTAAATGAATGTGTTTAATGATCACCATTTGGTTTTTCTTCATTTTTGCTTAAAAACCACTATATTAGAGTCCGGATTTGAGAAGTTGATCTTAATGATAAAACAACACCATTAGAAAATGTTTCCATGTCAATCTTTTTCCATTGACAAAAATTAAGTATTATCAAACACTTTATATTGATAGAGTCCGTTTATGTAGATGTATGTACGCCGAAAAAGTTAATAATAATTCAAATGTAATTTTGTTCTCAGTGGAGTGTCATATTTTATACTTCTTCTAATCACTAGTTGCATTTAATTTTTTTAAATAGTTCTTTAAATATCTTTCGGAATAATTTCCTAAATTAAAATGATTTTTCCATTAATCAGTGACAAAGATAGTACAAATAACTACTTCATTTATATTTAAACGAATTTTTTTATTAAAGTACATCATTTCTTTGTTTGATGTCATTAATGTATTGTAGATAGATCATATTAACTTGATTTAAACCATGCTATCACTTTCATTCACAATTTTTGATAGAGTTCCTGAATAAACTAATTATAATTTGACGAAATCATTTTATTCATATGATGATGAATATTTTACGAATGATTGCATCATTAACTCAGATCATAGTTTATCAAATTTAACAAGCTAACTGATGAATGTTCCTCCATTTCATCTTTTTTGCCAGTTTCGTTGCAAAAATACTAGATTTCTGACATTAAAAGCTTTTTATCGAACTATATTGCATATTTCTTAGTTAGAAAAGCTGTACTTAGACGGTATATCTGTCAGATAATGGCTAAAAGGATGCAGATCAGGTTTTCAGATAACATAAGTTTGAACAATTTCTTTGTTGTGTCATAATTCATGAGATTCTTAAAAAAAATTTTATATATCATCACATAGGCTTTCATGGTATAACTCGTGTAATAAAGAGATTTTTCTAAATCTTTCGTCGATTTCCATCACTTCCTCATACGATCTTGTCAAATTTTCTTTATCTGCTTCTATTACGCTCGTTTAATCTACATTTATTTTTTACACATTCGTATTCATGGTCCGGTCTTGTTCAGATGGAGCCATAATGATTTTTTCTCATTATCTATATGATTATATGGATGAACTTACATTCATCTACTTTTCTTTTATTGTCATTCATATGTCATGGATTTTTCGATTCCATCATATATGTATGTAAGACGGTCTTTTCCCTTCCTTATTCATCATCTATGAGATCTTCCTATCGTATGGATTTTTCTCTCATGTTATTGCTCTATATATATAGCTCTTTGATTGTTATGAAGAGGAAGATTTATATAGGAATAAACTCATGTGTTCAGACTATGATGTTTCACTATGTAATCCCAACTGTTTCAAAGAACATCACACTTTAAAAGCTTTCTGATATTTATATTTTGATAAATCTGGCAAAGTGAATCACTTTTAAAAAGTTGAAAAATTTGTAAATTTTGCTCAAAATAAGCTGGTCCTGAAAGGTTTAAGAATAAAATTGAAGAGCAATAAGTTATTAGAATCCGATAAACATTAACGAATACAATAATGTAGGTCAAAATCTGTTGAAAATCTTTCGTGTCTATCAGATTTCGTCAGAATGCAAGATCTCCTGTTTGTATTAAATGATCTTAATTCTACTTATGAAAATATTGGAAATAGTCATGCTTCTCTACCAATGTACTTTGCTAATTCTTTCAGATTACTCAGGATTGTCAAAGCTCTTGTCATGATTTGACGCGATCCGATAGATTTCTTCGTGTTTGTATGTGTACTTTAGTGCAGTACACGATATTTGTGATTCAACAGAATCCATTAAAGCTTTGTCTGCTATTTTGTTTTCGATAAATCAAATTTAGAAAATATTTCGATAAAATTTGAAAGGAACCAATTCGTATAATCATATATATTTTAATCTATATAATCAATGGTCATGACAGAAACGTTTTAGAAAATATGAACTACTAGTTATTTAATTTACTATGTTCGAAAGAAAACTGGACTAATTGAATATCTTTATCTAACACGTGGAACAGAATAAATAGCAGTCTCCGTATTTTGCCAATATTTCACTTATTTCTCATTGTTTATAAGACAAACTTTTCTTAAAAGATGCATCCTTTAACTCTCTACGATCTGGCCTATTTCAATTGGTTCGATTCCAACAATGAAACAGATTAATTTAAAAACTACAACTTTCTAATAAGAAATAATCGATAGGATTATCACATCTGAAAATGGCTATATTATAGAGAAATTTGACATAGTAAGTTTTGTAAAGGAAATTTTACTCTACAAAATCCTATAATTGGTTTCTCAGATACACTCGAGGACTATGAATAAATGTCAATAGAACATTTTATAGAGTATTCATATAAAAAAACATAACATCTTCTGTTTTGGCGTTAAATAGAATACAGTCAAGAATGTCCTTGCAAATATGTCCTTAACGAAATATCCTTAGTTTTTGATTCTTGAAAAAAAGTCCTTTGTATAAAATGTCCTCCATATAAAATATTTCTGAGAAATAGTCCTCCGAAAAGAATATTCTTTATGACAGATATATTCTGCAGAAATGATTCACGAAAAATGTCCTTTCAATAAAAAATAATTAAAATATTTGATGAAGATGTTTATGGTGAGATTTAATTTAAAAGAACATTTAAAATTTTACTGCATCGATCATTTGGCACAAAAAAAGGAAAATTCTTCTAATAATTTTTCCACTATAATTGTGCTGTCGTTAAATCGACCATTTAATTCATTGATTCGATCTTGAGCAATTCTTATTAGCAATCATTTCGTATAAGAACATATTCCACTATTTATTTGGATTATCAACTATGAATGGTATCCACTTCCTTATGAATTCCATCAATACTTAGACTATAATGCCATCTATGTCAAGGGCTGGCCAAGCACTTCTGTTTCAATATTTTTATTATAATTTTGGAATTATCCTAACCAATTTTTCCCTGCAAAGATGCTCCAGCTTAATTAGGAAATAATCAACGGCACTTTCGTCTTCATCCTCTCAACCAAAATCTATCTTCACCATCATCAATACATCCTAATCTTCAACTGCATCCTCAATTCAACTCCATCATTCTCATCGGCATCCTAATATTCTCATTTTGAATCCCTCGCCATCACTCTTCATCCTAAATTCAAAAGTGTATGTTTTCGAATTTAATGGAAAAATCTTTTAAAGCAAAGAAAAAAATCAGTTCTCATAGTTTTGGAACTATTATAAAGTTGCCAAAAGGAAGTTCACGGCTACTATTGTCTGTATTCAACGCATTAAGTATTCATGTGAATAATAAATTAGTCGAAACGATATTTTTTTTTAATGAAGGATATTTCATCTGGGGACCAAACACGGGGAACATTTCGTCAAGGAGATTCTTGACTGTTATCTTTTGTAGAGTAAACTTTCCTTTATAAAACCTACTATGTCATATATCGTCATAGTATGGCTATCTTAAGATACGCTAATCGACTTTTTATTTTCATTTATCAGAATAAATGCATTTTAAACTTGTTTATCATTTTGAATATAATATCGTCATTGAGAAATGACGTTCAAAGCGTTTTCTTACGAAAATGATCAATGGAAAAAACCCAGATGATTGAATCCTGGCCGCCGATTTCCGTATCGTATATACATCGTACACAGCATCATATCCGAACCGTTTACGGCCGTAAAACGGCGATCAGGATTTCGGCAAAATGCGGTCCATATATGTGCCGTACCCTTTCACCAGGGAACTCTACAGAAGAGCTAACATGAAAGGAAACTCTTTTGAAAATTTTGGACTTTTTCGGTTGACTTCTCATGTAAATACTGACAAAAAACTCCTTGTTTGAAAGTTGTAGTTTTTAAATTAATCTGTTTTATTGTTGGTAATAAACTAACGAATATCAATCGAACCAATTTAAATAGGCCAGATTGTAGAGAGTTGAAGGATGCATCTTTCAAGAAAAAGTTTGTCTTATAAACAATGAGAAATAAGTGAAATATTGGCAATATACAGAGACTGCTATTTATTCTACCCCACCCATTACATAATCGTTTTTTTAATACTATAAAAAATATGATCAACAAATCAAAAAGTAATTGTGAAAAATAAGAATATAATATAAAAAAAATTGATAATCTTGAGATTTTGAAGAAATTGTAGAATTTTGTAGTTTTGATGTAGAATTTGAATTTTTTATTCTTTTTTTTACTATAACGGAAATTTTCGATCTTATACGATCATTCTCAACCTATACCACGATCTTTTTATAAAAGATGTTACAAAACATAAAAGATTTGTTACAAAAATCTGAAGATTCAGCAATTTTTCATATATTATTTACACAAAAGTAGTACATACTATCTTGAGTGGTACGTTACAGGTATATTGGTATTGGATTTGAATCAATATCTTTCAAATAATGAATAAGATCTGATATTAATGTTAATGTTAACGATGTCAAAATTAACGATATTAATTCTATCTCATATAATCACCATTATGTTTTTGTTATCTAGTTTATAGTATTATGTTTTCTATGTATTTATTCTAACATCTTGTATGTAAAGGTCGTGGCGTAGGTTGAAAATAATCGTATGAGATTGAAAATTTCCGTTATAATAAAAAAGATTAAAAAATTCAAACTCTACATCAAAACTACAAAATTCTACCATTTCTTCAAGAATATCATACATTCCTATACAGTGATGTCTTCTTTTAGGTTTCATATTGACGTAAATAAAAGATCAAAGAATATTTTTAAGAAATATTCTGTTATCTATCAATATAGATTTATTTAAAATAAAACTGGATTCATTTTACAAGTAGCGCTCGTCTAAAGACTCGTTCAGCTCTTTCTCGTAGAAAAATGTTTCTAAACTACTACCAAGTTATTTATTCATGAAATTAAAAAACTGACCTCAGATTTGAATTCCTCGACCCTGGTTACCCTTCGGTCAACCCTTATGTTTTTTTGACCCTCTGCGGACATACAAGCAAGCAGTCAATTTACGTTTGCAAGACTCTTCTCTACGAGAAAGAGAATAGAATCAATTTTAAATTTTTATTATGAAAAATTTATCAAATTTTTCTCAGTTTAAAAATGAAGTCACATTTCATAGGGGTCGTCATATAAATATCAATATTGAAATTAAGGATATACTTTTTTTTCTTACTATTATGATTTCTTATTGCGAATAATTGAATACATAAAACTGACTCTGAGAGAATAAAATCATTTAATGGAATAGTATTGGTTACTAATAATTCGTCTTTATTTTTTGCTACTTTGTTCACTTTCACAATTATTCAAATGTAGATGACATGTTATTTGGCCGAAATTTTCAATTTCGCTAACGAGAAATATTAATAAAGTAATTATTTCAATATATAACTATAAATTTTATTTATATCTCAAAAATAAATTATTGATACCTCTAGTGTATTAATATGAAGAACAATTCTATGATAAAAATATTTATAAAGATTGGAATTAAATGTATATATATACCAAGATATTAAATATCGACACGATTACAATTAGAACCTTGAAGATCAAGATTGTCGTATTTAAGAAAATAAAGCAGATATCTCATTTTAATCTATATAAATATCAATTATCATTTATATTAATATAAATGGAATTAGCCTAGAAGTATAGATAACTTATAGACTAATCTCACAATTATTTGTCAACATATTTAAACTATAAAAATTCTTGGTTTAATATCTTCTAATGTATTCTACCTTTGAATTATTGTTGAAATAAAATAGAACCATATTTGTCTAATAACTGCGCTACGTTCAATTTTTCTCACCATCACAAGTGTAAACAATCTCATGAACAAACCTTCTTTACATTCATATTTTCACCAATATTTCTTGAATTATAAATATTTAGTCAATCATTAAAACAAACATATTACTTTGATTAAACTGATCGTTTTCACTGATGGTTTTTACCTAAAATTCTCAAATTTCTCAGCGAAATATTTTTCTTAAAGAAATTATAAAACTCGCTCTAGTCATTGTTTATATTCTTGAATAAAATTATTATATCATGCTTCATATCTATCGATAAATCCATTAGTTGTTTTTCATTTCGAGTATAATATATTGATTTAACACGCAATTAAATATAACAAACTAGAAGTGTTTTTAGCACGAATGACTTTTGAATTTGTGGATGACTTGTCACAACATACTCTTGAATAAAAGAAATATATTCACACATACATAAAATGTTTATTTGAAGTTAAACTTATAAAAGGAAAACATCGATATCAATGTGATAATAAAAGTAACTGAACACCAACAATCAACATATGGGCACGGCTAACCATCGATCCCCTTCGTTGGAGAAGGTTTAAAATCAGTAGAATGCAAAAAAAAATTGATTACATAGAGTATGATCTAGAAATGTTATTAAGTTTCTTCGGTATTCCGAGTTACTCAACCGACATAGAAAACTAATATCATTTGTCTTTCTTACGAGTTTAAAAACACAAATAATTACGAAATATCACTGTTTTTTCATTTTTAAACCTTTCATTTTTGTCAAAATAATGAATGAAATTTTCAATGAAATTTCTAAAAGAAGTTGAACATGAACTAATCGATTTATAGAAAATAATATTCTTGATCGCTACAGAATAAAAAAAAGTTAGATTTCATCGTTAAAATTATCATAAAAATAGCACTAAACTGTCTTCTGTGGAAAAAGAGAAAATTGATGAAATTCCGTAACGATCATCCTTTTAAGTTGCCTTATTCGAAGGGATTGTCTTATAGCGAAAACGACATGATATTCTAAGAGTTTGTGAAAAACCGAGCAACTTTTGTATAGAACGTTCATTTATGAGTAGCTTAGTTTCGTAGAAAAATGCTAAAATCTGAGTCATCCCCAAAAATTTTATCCATTTTTTGAAATTCCGTAACGAACGATATGTTTCAAATAACTTCGCTATGACTCGTGGTAATTCAATGAAATTTTTATTGCTGATAGAACTAGTTTATCTCTATATATGCTCAAATTTTCAGAAGTATTTCTCCTGTTGTTGAGGAAATATTTATCTCACAAGTCGAAAAAATGAAATTCCGTAACGTTTGGCCGTGCCGATATATAGTTCCTCAATCAGCATCATAATATATACTTACTACTTCGAGACCAATAATATCCTTTGCAAATTACCTAATAAATCAGGAGAAAGATTAGAAAGAACATAACGAACTGTTTAATTTCGTTAATATAGTGATGATTTAGTTGACAAAACTAATAAAATGTTTTTTTATATGACTGGAATTTTTATTATTGTAGTTATAACTATCAGCATAACATTCGATACTGTATATAAAATTTGATATGCATAAAATAATAAAATCACGTCTTTTAGAGTTATTTAG
This sequence comes from Macrotrachela quadricornifera, assembly GCA_022393335.1. Classification (NCBI taxonomy): domain Eukaryota; kingdom Metazoa; phylum Rotifera; class Eurotatoria; order Philodinida; family Philodinidae; genus Macrotrachela; species Macrotrachela quadricornifera. The sequence goes on from JAJEKB010019115.1 coordinate 31,459, forward strand.
AAATCATTTTAATAGAAAAAGAATAAATATGAATTTGAAAATAAATTATAGCATTATTCAATATAAAGTCTAAAATAATTCTTTGAAAAGTTTAATGTATACAAAAATAGATTAATGAATGATAATTAGGCGCCAATTAGATCATATACTCTGAATGATTACAACAACAAGCTGGATGTCACAACCATCTAATGTTGCCTATCCAAATTTGAACACTACAAATACGGTTCCTATTCATCGAAGACCATACAGTGAACAACAACCTGTAGTGTATACACAACCATATGTTGTTAATCACCCAATAGTTGTTAGTGTACCAGGACAACTTGAAAATAGGAATTTTACAAAAGAACCAATTGTAACAACTTGTAAATGAAATAAAAAATAAAAAAAATTCATTTTTATATAAAATTTTTTTATTTATAAGTTCATACTGTCATCAAATAATGATGACACGGATTGAGGACGAAATTGGTACTTTCGCTTGGGTGGTAACTATATTATTGTATTTTGTTATGTAAATCTTTTTTCTTATTTATAATTTAAATGGTTATTATACATTTATAATTTTTAGTCGTTTTTGGAACTTTCTGGTCCATCTATCGAGTTGTGTCAAAGATAAAGTAAGTTTTTATATTTATTTATTGAATATCATAAAACTTTTCTTTCTTATAATAGGTCCATTTCTGTTCAATATATAATTGTCCTATAGGAACTTACAAAATATTAAAATAGAAACTAAACTATGCATATTATTTTAATTTTATCTCAAAAAGATTAGAAACGAGAAAATATCATTCTATAAATAATTTTTCAATAAGTAAATAATAAAGAATTAATTTATATCAAAAGACATTTTTTGATAAAAGGGGTAAGAACGAAAGAACGAATAAAAGTTAGAAATAAATCAACATAATATGACATTCTTAAAAATATTTTATTTGAACGACTATAAACATATATAATGCAAAACGGAAGTTTTTAGGATGATGATGATGATTCTCAAGAATATGAAATAGTAGTACATGATTGAACTCCAACGAATTATGATAATGATAATGATAAAATGGGCAAATGATCGTATCGATGATCAAAATTAACATTTAAATTGTGGTTAAAACTATATCAATATACAATGATATTTATCTCCATGTTTTAGCATCATATTAATTATGTTAAAATACATATACAATATTCTATTAATACATTGAATAATTACTACTTTATCTGAAAAAGTATTTCTAAATTTTATTAAATTTTTCTGTGTAAAGAAAAATATTTATGCAAAAATAAAACCAAATACCAATACGGAATGTATTCATTCTCTTTCTTGACTTCCCTATATCATAACAACAACAACAAAAAATAATAATAAACACAATAAATAAAATTAAAATAAATGTTTATCCCAAAGAGTTTTTTTTTTTTTTTATATCATTAGATTATTAATTCATTATACAACTGAAACAGCAGCTTTATGATGTATATCTTCAATTGAAACAATAAGATCATTATAAAAATCTTGTTAGCATCATTTAAATGTTTACGATCACCTTAAACAATAAATAATTATTATTTAAAAATTAAAATAAAATTAAACAAACCATGAAATATCCATTCACCACGACAATGATCATGACCTATATCTGTTGTATTAGGTTCAGCAGACCATGCTTTTGGTAATGGAATTGTTTCATTATGCAATTGATATACATCATGATATTTTTGACATTGTGGATCAATAAAATCATATTTAAGTCGAAAAGAAGATTGATTTTCCAATGCACTAAATAAAAAAAAAACAAATGTTTGTTTTTTGCTTCGTTATTTTATTACTCAGAAAACCATGTTTCAATATCTTTCATTGTTGTTGAACCTAATTTAAATTCTTTTGATTTTGATGTATGTGGTATATTAACATAAAGAAATTCTTCAAGTCGATAATAAATAAATGCTACATTACGTGAATGCATTTCAATTGTTGATACATAATCTTTACCGATACCATTTATAACATATTCATATTTAAGTAAAGCATTTCGTGTATTTTCTAATAGTTATGAATAAAGAACGAAAGTTAATAAATATAATTAGAAAAGAAAAATATATTTTAAAAATGTACTAGTAAAAATAAATCGTATAGTTAAATAACCTGCACCAGTACGATCGGGATTTTTTAAAAATGTTCGATTATCGAAAACTAATATCCCAATCAGCTGAAATTGTTGTTCCATGTACAGGAAAATCTTTAAATTCAGAATCCCCAACTGGTGTACGACATGTTCGTTTTATTGATTGTGGTTCATTAACTAAATCGAAATATCGAGCTGTACGATCATTTAAAACACTTGATAAAGCCATAATATATCAAATTTATATTTTTTTAGTCTAAAAAAATTATATAATCTCTATATTGAGTCCTTCATAAAAATTTTCAATAACTTTTCGTGCATCATCTTTTATTTTTTTTTGGTCCTTGACATATCCATTCACCTTGAATTTCATCATCACCATATTTTAAACCACCTTTTTATTCACATTGCCATCCAATTGGTAAATCAGTAATCATACCACGACGAACTTTACTACATGTATCTTTACCTTGAAAATAAAAATTTTATATTAAATTTTGCTTTTGGTTCATTTGCAATTGATATCCATTGAATAATATCATTTGTTTTTGCTGTATCTAATGGAAAATATTCACATTGATCAAGTTTTGATGAAATAATAACTTGAAGAGTTTGTTCATATGGATTAAATGAATATGATATATCATTTCGATTAATAATCGATAATGGAAGAGATTCTTTTGAAAAATGTCATGTAAAAAATGCATATGTTGGAGATAATTCAATTGATGTAACATTAATAGGACCAATAGCAGTTACAACTGAAGAATAATAATTAATAGCATCAGGAAATAATGAAGTAATTGATAATGGAATTGTTAAATAACCAGCACAAGATGTATCAGGATTTTTTAAAAGTTTATAATCAGAAGTAACACTATGAAGAAAAATACATAAATATTTATTATAAAAAAAAAATATTCAAAAAAAAACCTACAAATAAGTTTCAATTGCTCGATAATCACTCCATGAAAGTACATTGCCTGGTTTTACATCCCAATCATGAGATACTTTTAAATTATCTGATGGTGTTGATAATTTAATAAAATTTCCTGTAGTTTTTCATTTAATAGATTCATTTGCTCGAGTATCAAAATCAAAAAATTTAGCCATGATTCTATATTCCCTAGACTGAAAGGATAGTGTCTAAAAACGTATATTCATCAGTGTCTGTCTGTGCGTGATATAGTCCAAAGTACCACTAAGCTCTGACATAAACAGTTATTTTCATTAGACTATCAGGTTAAGTCCTATAAAGAGGAATTCATGTGCATTCGTCAGCCTGTCTGTTCTTTATTAATATCGACCAAAACGAACACATTGAGATCATGAGAGAAAAGCATACGTAGAATTATTTGATATGACTTGGTTGATAGTTAATACTGTGTGAATGTCAATGAGTGTGTAAATAATAAATTGTTGAATATTATTAAAACAATATGAACATGTAAACATAACTAAAAAATTTATATTTTATGAATAATATTATTTCTTTATTCAAATGAAAACAGCACTTAGCTAATTATTTAAGATTCATTTGGTTGTCTAGTGCGGTCGGCGCGATTTTCAGTAGAAAATATTCAGTTTATAACAAAAAATTTCGAGTTCATAGATCGATCTCTTTCGTATATAATATTGAGAATTGTCAAAATTAGTTTTTGTAATCACTATGATATATTAGTTATGTTATGAGTTCTATTTACTTGAATGGTTTTGTTTGCTCTTCAAGCATATTTCAAACAAAAAGTAAAGAACTAATTTAAAATATAATCTGACGGTGGTATGCACGAGCGAGTAGTCGTGAGTGGCGGACTGCAGGGACGCCGATGATCGACTGCGAACTGTCTTTAGTGCTACATTGTAGTAAATCTGAAATGTCAGCTTGTTTAAATAATAGTCGTTTATGAAAATACCTTCTATGTTTTTACACCTGAGTGTTAGTATATAGTAATAGCTCACAATATATAGATTTGAATAGGGCAAGACAGATGATAATTAGATCAACTTAGTCAACGGTTGAGCGAGTTGTATCGATGAGCGCTACTTGTGATTTATTATTCATGTTTCGAGTTTTTCTTTCTATTGCCTTCTTTCGCACTCCTATAGAATTCAATACGGATATATTTGTAAACTGTTTTTTTTTCTTCAGTCTAGGGCTGAGTGAATCGGAACGCGATGAACACTACTTGTTAACTCAAAGAGAAAAAATAATTGACTTTAGGCGCGTTCTCGCTACATTTCGAAATAACATGAATACTCTTGATTTATTCAAAATAAAACTAGATAAATTTTATCAATATAAAATGATTTTCATTATCAAGAGTAAAATAGTTTCTTCTTATACGAAATATATTTAATAACAAATTAGATTGTAAGAACGGAAAATAAAATTTATATGGTCACTATAATAATAACAATTATTATTATACAGACGTCTAAAATGAAAAAAAAACTAATTATCTCCTTCGTCTAAAGATATAAAGAAAAAAATTCATATACGTCCGCTTAGTTTTTTTTTTTCTCATTAACTTTAAAAGCAAGCTACGAACACTATATAAACTCATTCTATGTTTCATTTTTTTCATCAGTTTAATTATTTCATCTATCAACAACAATTAGGGTAAGATATTTAAATTAACTTTTGAGCAATGAGAAATAGGGTATCAAAAAATGAATAATTTTTATTTTATATTCAATGATTGATTCTGTTCCACAATCATTGAATATAAATAAAAATGATTTATTTAATCATGCGGATGAGTTTTGTAGTCTTATATTACCTATTTTGTTTATCAAGATAATAAATTATTCTTTTGTTGGAACAGAAAAGAATAATTTATTATCTTGATAAATAAATTTTCTTTTTCTTTTTATCTACCGTAATAATGAGCCTGTTAGGTGGCTATTATCTTTTAACCTAACACAGAGAAATTTCTGCCTTATTGAAACATGATACGTGTCGTGAAGGTCTTCTCATACAATACATGTTATTTAACATGTATTGTATTACCTTAACGATGGGCACCGTCCCATTCATGTTCTCATTAAGAACAGAATTTCTCTGTACGCGCGCGCATATCTCATATGAAAATCCATTTACTTTTTAATCATTTTATTTTCTTTTTCAAAAAAAAACAAACACACATTATCACATTACAATTTCTTTTTTACTTTATCAAGGCTATTTCTGTATATTTGAAGATGAGGATGATTTGATGGTAATGAATGTTCTCCAATATTCACTGCACGTTTATAATACGAAAGTGCTTTCGAGTATTCACCCATTTCGTCATACACACTACCGATGTTGTTGTAGGTCGAAGCCAAATTAGGATGATTTGCAGGAAGTGATTGTTGTCGAATGTCAAGGGCTTTTTCATGAGACGCAAGTGCTTTTGAGTATTCACCCATGTTGTCATACACCGCACCGATGTTGTTGTAGGTCGAAGCCAAATTAGGATGATTTGCAGGAAGTGATTGTTGTCGAATGTCAAGGGCTTTTTCATGAGACGCAAGTGCTTTCGAGTATTCACCCATGTTGAAATACACCGCACCGATGTTGTTGTAGGACGCAGCCAAATCAGGATGATTTGCAGGAAGTGATTGTTGTGTAATTTTAAGGTCTTTTTCATAATACGAAAGTGCTTTCGAGTATTCACCCATGTCCGAATACACACCACCGATGTTGTTGTAGGACGTAGCCAAATCAGGATGATTTGCAGGAAGTGATTGTTGTTTAATTTCAAGGGCTTTTTCATAATACGAAAGTGCTTTCGAGTATTCACCCATGCCGTGATACACCGTACCAATGTTGTTGTAGGTCAAAGCCAAATCAGGATGATTTGCAGGAAGTGATTGTTGTCGAATTTCAAGGGCTTTTTCATGAGACGAAAGTGCTTTCGAGTATTCACCCATGTTGTAATACACATTACCGATGTTGTTGTGTAGCTGACCCAAATCAGAATGATTTGAAGGAAGAATCTTTTCATAGATTTCAAGTGATTTTTCGTAGAAAGGAATTGCTTCTTGATATTCTCCTTGCATATTTTTTATCCATACAATTTCCTTATAAATATTTCCTTTTTCCCTTTCATCACTTGTTTGTTCAAGAAGAACTTCATAAACTTCTTGAGCCTTTTTGGGTTGACCTATTGTGCGTAGTAATAAGCCCAACTGAGCCCATCCCGTTGATCCTTTAGTTTCTTCTCGTATACGATCAGTAAGTATACGACGATCTTTATCATTATCACTGATAAGAGACAAATCCACTTGAAAGAGACGAGAATTACCGTCCAGTTGTTTAATATCAACAATACGAAATACCGTATGCATGGAGAAGAGAACTTCATCTTCATCTGGAAACTCGCTAATATCTTTGATTGAAGCGAAAGGAGTTGATTGTATTGTAGGATTGATAGCCATGACGAAAAGGATGCCCACCGAGTCGGGATCAGGAAGAGCCTTGCGGGCAAAAGTTAAAGATATATGACGATTTTTGCTGGTGGATAAAAAATTGTTAAAGGACATTAGGCCACCTTTGTTATTGTTCAATTGATTAAAATCTGTTTTAGATAAGCCTTGACCACGATAAACAGGAAAAGTTGTACCATTATGCTGATCAAATTGTTCTTTATGCAATTCATCGATCTGTTGATGTAAATCATTGATGAAAAATCCCATTTTAATCATAATATCTCCATCCATGGTTCGAAGACCACGATTGAGCATTGGAAATAGAAATGATTCACATGTGTACCACTCAATTGGAGTTGCATTACTATAGTTTTTTTCCAATTCTTTAACATTAATCAATTCTTGTTTATTGTCAACGAAGGCATCTTCACAATAGCGAATAAACTCATTAAAATGTTTTTTTTCAAATTTGATGGATAATAATATCTCTTTAAAGATTTGTGTGTACATAAAAGTTGGATCTAATTGATCCAACTTTGTATTCAACATATCATCACTTGTATTCATAATACTAATGGATATTAGATTTTGTTCACATTGTTGCGCTGCTTCTTTAAGAGCAGCACAAATTGGGGTGATCTCAGTGAATACACCCCGAATTTTTGACCATCCTTTCGCCCATTGTTCGTGGTATTTTTTATTATCACAAAAAATAAAAATTGAATCCACTTGGGACATATTGTGAATACGAGGCACGATATGTTCACCAAGTGCACCAGATATAATCATGCATACCTTTTCCTTGTCATTAGTTTCCAGAAATTGTATACATTCCTCTCCATCAGTAAATGTATTGACGCTGTTCACTACACGGCGTAATTGTGCTACGGTGTTTCGACAGTCATTGTTATGTTCTTCGTTAATATTCTCATCTAACCAAATGAGAAGAACATTTTGCACCATTCTGATATTAATTCGTCGACGTACAGTTGCATCTTTTGGAACAGTCGATATTTGTTCTTTTTCTCGTACATTATTAGCTTTGTCAGTAGTCGCTGATTTTTGCTTGCTCATACTTTTGATGTGTAAATGTTTTTAAATTTGAACTAATTAAAAAAAAAATAATAGTGTAAATATAATCTAAAATGTGATCGTTTATTGGGTATCTACTTTCTTGCTAGATTTCTTTTTCCTTGTTTCTCTCTGTCTCTTTTTCTCTTTTCGAATGATGTCCTTTCTTGTTTTATTATTGCAGGGGTACCGCTTTGTTTCTTTTATTATTGAATCTGTTGGTATAGAAAATAAGACAAAGGTACTTGTAATAAATGAAGAACGAAAAAAATTTACTGGGCAAAGTGTAGTGCTTGTTGGCAAAAAAAAATAAAACAATTCGTGAAAAAAGGCTTACTATTGACGAGTTGCTTTTCTTTTATTCTACTCTAAGCAATGTTTATGTAAGAAAATCTAATGGTAAAATTATATATACTATCACATGAATCATGAACTGCACGAGTTAACAGCATTCTACTATCTCAACAATGATAAAGGGTGGTCATAAAGCTTCGACCTCTCTGTAAATTGATGCTATCTACAGGAATGCACATATGGATAGTTGATTGAAATATACAGTTTTGTAGAGAATGAGAAGGGCTATCATGTGAAAAAAAAATGATTGAAATTGTGTCGTAGCTACGAAAAGTTATGATCATTTTATTTATGATGACTAAGCAAAAGTACATCACACTTTTTGAAAAACAAATGTGCTGGTAACATGTGAAGTAAAATATGATTTTTCTAGATATTTTTATATGATTCGATAGAGTTTGACGAGCTCTACAAGAATATGGATATCAAAAAAAATTTGATGCTGTTTCCAATACAAAACTTGAAGGAAATCAGGAAAACTGATTAAAATTTCATATATCTAACATAAGCCAGAATATGCTGACGTTTTAATAATTTCAGCTGATCGACTGTTCCATCTGTTCAGGAAGGTCGGAATGGTTCTTTTTAGCTTCAGTATATGACATTGCATCTCGAAACATAAATTAATAGTCGATCAGCTAGAATTATTGGAAGTCAAGCGTATCCTCTTATGTAAAATATGTCAGATTTTTATTAGACTTTCGAGTTTCTTCCAAGTATTGTATTGAAAGGAGGACCAGAATCTTTATTTGATAGTCATATTCTTATAGAGCTTGTCAAACTCTATCGCATCATATAAAAGTATTTAGTAGAAACTTGTAGAAAACAATGTTTTACTCGACTTAAATAACTTAAAAATTAAAGTACTTTTTTGTTTTTTCAAAAAACGCAACGTGTTTTTGCTCAGTCATCATGAATAAAACGATCATAACTTTTCGTAGCTACGCCATAATTTCAATCATTTTTTTTTCACATGATAGCCCTTTTCATTCTCTACAAAACTGTATATTTCAATCAACTATCCATATGTGCATTCCTGTAGATAGCATCAATTTATAGAAAGGGATCGAAACTTTATGACCACCCTTTAATTATGCTTTAGCATTCTTTTTTAACTATTATATAAGGGGTTACAGAACAATTTTGCACAAAGATTGATAATTGTCAAACATTTAATTATAAAATCAGTAATTCTAAAGTAACATCTATTGAACTGTATAAAACTATGTCAGTTGATGTTTTTATCATTCTTTTTTTGTCTTGTGTTTACGGAAACACTCTGTATGATATTGCTATATAATGTGCCCATATGATGTCTTGTATTAGTTTCTAGGATATTTCTTTCTGGAAGGAGGAGAAGAATTCTAAAAGGGAGAAAAATTGCCGAAAGAAAAAGCTCCCTGAAAAAAAAGAAAACTTTCAAAAAACAAAGAAATTTCCAGAAGTTTAATTTGATATCAGCGAAAAAATTTTTTCAATGCCAAATCAGTTTCTCAATTTGTGAACAAATTTCTAGATACATTCTTATCTAGAGAAATCAGACTATGAACAGAAACGCATATAGGGATATCTCTCTCGTTGAGCATGAAGACGAAAACACAGACACAGAGCATAGCATAGCATTCGATGAACGTTTGAACTGAATTTTGCAATAAAATGTTTTCGTACACTTTGCTTAACTGAGTAAAATATATATGTACACCTAACTTTCACAAAGAAAATGCATCAAAACTAGCGGAGGTACCCGATAAAAAGAGAATATGGTTAAAGTTTCACATCTTCCACCCGACTTTTTCTGATATACATAATACATCTTCTACAGGATTGTTCCTCGCTCTGGGTGAGCTATCTGCAACAGAACTTTTCGTATCACACCTCAAACCTCTTGGACAGGACTTTAACCGGCATGCTTCAGGCGTCTTTAACAGGATTGTTCCTGCTGTGCGTTAGGTGTTTACCATTGGACTCTTCTCATCGAGCTCAAGCTGACATCCTCACTCGCATCCGCTCTGGACACGATCACTCTCAAATTTGCATTGAACTGCGCCATTTGATTAGAAAATGAGTAAAATCATGGTCTCTTACGGCTTGGATGAAGTTTCATGCACGGCTCCCTTTCTCACCTCTAATTACTCTGCCAACTTTCCTTAACACTCAAGGAACTAATGCGAATAGTTTCGTGACGCTATCTCTCACGATGACTAAATACAAAGCGAACAGACTCATCAGAATCTTGATCTATATTGATCGAAATGAAATCTCATCCAGTCCCTTCCGCGCACCCTGCTTGGTGGTTCCAACCCCACGTCAACTTTCCTCAGGAGTTGAGGAAATAGTGTGGAAAGGTTTGTGACGCTAGCTATCACAGAGACTGAATACACAAAGAACAAACAAACATTCTTCTTTATATATGTAGATACACCATCGTTGTGAATCAAGGAAACATTCGTATACATTTTTCTCTTATAACCTATTAGAAGATTTCGATTTTCACATTTAGACCAAAGAACTATCGATACGAAACTATTACTCTTAGAATTATAACTAATTCCTTAATTTTCTAGAAAATTCACGCAAATTTTATCTCCATAGAACTTGGGTAAAATTTCACCCAAACTTCCCCACCCTACTCCTATTACTAGTAAAAGCACTCTTTAAAGCTACTTCTGGACTCAGAATAGCACCCTGAAAAGTTTGATAACGTTCGCTATTACAGAACTATCTGAGTTGTATTTCACCCTCACCCACACCCGTCACATCCCACATTCAAGTGACCATTCTGACCCCACGCCGACCTTCCCTGGGACCTAGAGGAGAAGCATTGTGGAAAGTTTGGTGATCGTAGCTTTTAAATGAACTGAATGCATAGCGAACAGACAAACATTCTTCTTTATATATATAGATAGATGTACAGATTGAGGTTTTTCATATAATCAAGGCACTCAAAAAACGAATGATGTAAAAATTCTTACACAAATGTCGCTCAATTTTTCATCAAATAAAACATGTTACGAGAAAATTGAAAATGGTTTTCAAAGACATACGTCGAAAGCGATTTCTAACCGTATGATCAAAAGAATTCTGCTATGTATCGACTTAGAAAAACAAGTGCTTCTTTGCATACTACTAAAATATAGGCTGTAAAAACCGCCCAATCCAGTTGTAAGGGACAAGTCTGATCTTCTAATATTTTTCGATTTTCTCTGGTGCGTTACATAGTATATTTCTGCTCTTGATTTTATTAGATTTGTCATTTAATTCTTTATCAACTTGGTAGAAAAGAGTACTACATAGATTTAGGTAATATAATAGAAATTGAAAACAACGTTCTAGAAAATAACGCAAAAAATTGAATGTGAAAATGGTGACTGTCCGATAAGACTTTTTTAAGATTTGGCTAGTGCCATTTCTAATCGGAACAAATAAAATGTTGACTACAAATGGTTCAAGATACTCATACTGTAAATATGTCGGAGTCCTTGCATCGTCAACACACAGTAAAGACCAATGCAAGTATTGAGTAAAACAAAACGAACAACAATCTGAAAAAATGGCAAGAATTCCAAAGCTAATTTTTCTAATGTTAACTCAAAGAATTCTGTAATATTTTTCACATTAGTTGTTGAGAATAGAATGTTCAGCCTAGTAGATAAAGAATCAATGTATTTTGATGAAATAAACAGACACAAATCACAAAATACTGAGGAATCGTTCACTTTTGTAGCGAATATTCTGAACTGTTTATCTTTAGAGCGTCTATTTCAGTAGTGTTCAAAGATGTGTTGCTTATTTCAAGTCGATCCATGATAAAACTCTTTTGATCATAGAATGAGAAAGCACGTTCGACTTAGATCTCTAACAGCTATTTTCAATTTTTTAAGAAGATGTTTTATTCGATGAAAAATGGAGCGACATTTGTGCAAAGTCTTTTGCATTATTCGTTACTATCTATGTATAATGCTAGAATGACTTATATTAATCAAACAATAATGAAACTAACCTTTACAGATTATGTAGATCTTGATACTAATATGAAATACTTTACTTATCTTGCAAAAAATGCCTTCTTACGAATAACACGACAGGGAAATAATATAAAAAACGTGTACGAAAACTTACTTGTTATTGATAAGTCTCTTTTCGTTTACTTGTTTTTTCGTTTATTTATGGTCATGCTTCATTAATCAAGCAATTTTTTTCCAACCAATTTATATTAAAAAAATATCATATGCATATGCATCTACGATATAAAATAATACACGCACACTCTGAGTCATTTTTTTTTCTACCGATAGCGAAATACACTAACGCATACATTAGTAGACGATGCTCTACGTTGCTTCACCTGTAATCAAATTTTTTGTTCGTTCGACTATCATTAGAAAAAAAAAGCGTGAAGGAAGTAATTAGTTTTTATCATGCATCGAATATATGTTTATTTTGTTATGTCTGACTAGAAGGTCATTCATTGATAATATTTAATATTCATGTAAAATGGACAGTTACACATTGGAACAAATAGAGTGATTAGTTTTCGGGAATGTGAGGACAAACATCATTAACTAGTACAGAATTGAAGGCAATATCTCAGGAAGCGATAGTTTTCGTAGATTGCGAAGAGTTATATTTTCTTTTACAATTTCTGAAAAAACGGCTTTTCATATTCAATACAGAAATGTTTCTAAATATTTTTACCTTAGAAGGCGGCTACATTTGTGACGGTAAGACATTAGTGAAATACTTTTTAAATTTGATTTTAAAAGCCGCAATCAACTATGATTTAGTTTTATAGAAAGACAACTCATTTTGTCACTGAATTTACTAAAGCTTGACTTCATATTCGGTGCAAGCTCTATACTATCTATGAAGTTCGTCGAAGCTATGCAATGTGTGCGACATTTACGACATCTATATCACATATTAAACCTCGCAGTAGTCACAGACTGTGTGGCAAAGACGGCAGAAACCACAGGCGAACTGCCAAATGTGCCAGAAGTTGAAGCTTGCCTAAAATATTTGGCAAATAGTTAAACAGAAAATTTTCACAACCATTTTCGAAAAGTAGGAGGGCTAGCCCATTCAGAGCTAGAGCTATATATATAATTTAGAAACATAAAGGAGCGTACATTTTTGTACCGGAAAAAGTTGATGAACAGAGTTTCGTTGTATTCGTTGAAATTAATATAATAAAAATCCAAAGAGATTTTTTAATCAAAAGACAAAGTGTTAATTTTATAGATAAAGTGTATTGCGCATACATTGCTCTTGTCAGCAACATGTAAAACAGCGGATACATTCTGATTCTGTTTGGTACATATGATATTTGGAACGCTGCTTTCGAATCCTATGTCTTTCGTCGAATGACACTTTTGTCGAAAAGCATTTCGTCGACAAAATTTTTGTCGAAGCATTTTGTCGACAAATTTTTGTCGACAAGCATTTGGTCGACAGAACATTTCGTCGACAAGCATTTCGTCGACAGAACACTTTGTCGACAAATTTTTATTCAGAGAATATTTCCTTTAAAGTGAATTATTTTCTACTGATCGTTCTTACTGTCAGAAGACAGATTTACAGGTGTCTGTAAATTAAGGTTGTTCCTTTCCTGATGATTGACAAATTTCAAGAGACCATTAAACAGAATTCCATGTTTTTTTCAAAAAGCAATATCTGGAAAGGTTTTCAGTTCACGCTAAACTATTGCACATCCCTCGAATCCTCTTTAGGACCACGGAGAATCAACGAAAAAATCAACGCATTTCTCTCACCCTCACATTCTGAGAGCCTTACATGTCGCTTACCGTCACCCTCATCATTGGTGCGCCCTATATGTCGCTTATCCTTATCCTCATCCTCACCAGTGGAGCGTCCCCCATAGCCTCACCCTTGCTTTGGAACATCCTACTGGTCCTCACCCTCACCCTTACGTTTGACGGACTCTCTTTGGTCAATAAAATACTTCTGACAAACAGCAAATAGCTACCTAAGTTTATTAATGACGCACTTTGTCGACGAAGTGCTGTGTCGACAAAACTTCTTCGACGAAATTCTTGTCGACAAAATGTTGTGTCGACAAAGTGCCGTGTCGACGAAAATTTTTCGACAAAAATTTGTCGACCATCTACCTTTCGACGAAATTTTTTCGACCAACAACATATTTACCCTGCCTTCGATGAGGGTGTTAGTAGAAAGACAAACATACGGGTAACAAGGAACATGGACCATAACTTTTGCATTGCGAGTCACTGAAAAAACTTGATCATGTGCAGAAACCGATACAGAGTATCTTTGTTGTTTCCGAACGACTCAAACACATACATAAATAAAGTGAAAGAGAGTCGTAAAGATATTGAGTGTAAATGTTGAAGGAGATAAAGAAAGGAGTGTTTCGAAAGGAACGAAAATTAAAAATAGATTTAGTTCGTAGCTTTTGAAAATGATATAGAGATTTATGTGAACGGATGCATAGTTCATAAAAGTTGATATGGTGAAGTGTTGCGTTATGTGTCTGAGAAAATTGTTTTTCGATGAAATTGTTAAAATAAGTTCGTTGTTGATGGTATGGTATATGTTATGCATGAGCTTGCCACTATATTTTTATTGTTTTTTTGGTTTTCATTTGATGACTCAGATTTTATGTCAACACCGTTGTTTAATTTGAATGTTTTAAGTTAAAACAACGTTTTATCAAATTTTTAATTCACTATTACATATTATCTGCTTTTTAGATATAAGAATACAAAAAAAAATACTACAATAATCATACAAAAACAAAACAAATACACGCAAAGAGAAATGATTTTGACTAGTAAAGAGCTTTAATTTTATGTTTAACATAATTGCAGAAAGATGAAATGTATTCGGAATATTGATATGTAATAAATCAATTGAAAAGGAAACAAGAATATTAAATAAAATTTTTCATAATCAAAAGAAGATATGAATGTAATTTATAATAACATAATGAAGGCAATTTAAATATATATATTATGTTGGTATATGTCAAATAAAATATATGTACAAATCGATGTATTGTGTCCACATAAATAAAAAAAATCATTAAATATGTCATCGATTTGTTTATTTATCCAATGGTGAATATCGAATTTTATGTTTTCTGTCACGTTTAGTATTTATTGTTAGAACTACATGGGTCACTCCAAAAAGGTGCAGTTTAAGTTTAAATATTTTATTGTAATTCTTAAACATATTTTGGATTATGTGCAAAGTTTCGAACTTCTAGGTTTTGTATCCCGCTGTGGTCCATCATTGCTTTTATATTTGGTAGTGTATGCAATCTGCTAACGGATGATCCATCATACATCAGAGAACTTTGGATTCCATTTTTCAATTCCTATATACGTTTTACTAAAAATTTAAAATATACTAGAAGATACAGCATGAAACGCTCTACAATTTATCTACGACAGCTATTTTTAAAGTTGCAAAAATATGGTTTTTTCTTATTTATCATCTGATAAGTTTTTTTATTTAAAAATAAATAGCGCTCATCCTACAGATTTGCTAACCCTTTTCTGAAAAAAAATTTCGTATGATTATTATTGAATATATCCTATCTTAATCTTCTTGATTGCATGAAACTACTCGAATGCGGTTGATTTTTAACTTGATAAATAAACGATCAATCACAACCATATAACTCATTTTTTTGAAAAAACTAATCGAACTTACGGAGTTTAAGCGAGCTGTGATACAAACTATTCTCGAATTCTGTTATTTTGAAAATAATCCGGGTAAAGGGACCTTTCCCATAGGTGAAGAATCAAAAAATAGATGTCATGAAAAATATTAACCGCCTTTCAACACTAGATTTTACTATAGTGGACATCCTTAAATGATTCGCTAGACATTTAAATGTTGTACCATTATCAGAAGTAGACTTCAAATTTTGAATTCCTTATCCTTGATTAAGTCTGATCAAGCTTATTACAGATAGATGGCCATATTTTCTTATCCTAAACATTAACTTGCTCGAATAAAACGAAGATAGAAACATTAAATTTCGAACAGCTTCTTAAAATTTTTAGGACAGAACAACTATATCTATTTTTGCTTACGATACAACAATCAACTCACGCTCTGCTAGCATTCACATATCTTTTACTGGATGGACTATATTATGTCAAATGTCTAATAAGAAATTATTTTGGTTTAAGAATCGAATCATTTGACAATCTCTGAAAGTGCTTCAACTTTCACTTATGATAAATCTTCTAAATCAACGTCTAGTCGCTCCCATATATAACGTCATTAAATCGTTCGATATTACTTCAAGTTTGAAGCGAATAGTTGAATCTCATTTGAATTCCTTCGAAAATTTACTGAGCATCTGTTAATACCCTCATCAAGCAGAAACTAAAAAAGAAAAACTATTTAAAAACTGCTACAAATAGAGTACATAACAATGTCGTCTAGGAAAGATCTTCGTCTATTCTAAATGCTATTTTACATTTCCTGCCTACAAAGAGTCAATAAGTTGACTTTAAATGACGACTATGGACTTCGAATTCACATTTTTCATGCTTGATAAGGATCAGGCAAGTTTCATAGAAAACAATGATACATTAAGTTATCATTAATTAATAACTGACAATATTGAAAAGCTAATCTCAGATTTGCATTCCTCATAGCTGATTCTCTTTAGTAGAGTTTTACTGGAGAGAGTTAATTATATTAATGGTCATTACTTATTTGAAAAATAAACAACTGAGTTTTGATTTGTTGATCTTCAATTTTGTTGGATTAAAGTTTTTAAGAAAAGTATAAAACTAATTAGTGATTGTTTATTAACTTGTTATTAAAATTACATTTGTCTCCAGATTCGATATATCTTCCTTCGATTACTTTTCGTAGAGTTTTTTATAGACTATCAGAAGCTTTTGATATTGATCTAGTCGACAACATTTTCCTATTGGCTTGGATGCATAAATATACAGACACACTTTAGAATGAGTTATACATGTATAGCTGCAAACTTATGTTATATAATATTATCTCTCTCCTTCAATCTAAGAAAAACATCGTAATTTTCTTAAAAACCTTTCGCAATCAAAAACTGGTGACGGATTCAGATTCTTCGACCTCGAAGAGGTTTATTCAAACTTTATAAAAAAAAACGTTATTTTTTATCAAAAATGATTCCAAACAACTTCGAGAAACTAATACTAACAATCGATTCCTCGGCCCCGAAAACCTTTGATCAGTGAATGTAGCAAAGATTAACAGTTATTCTTATTAATAAAATTCATACTTTTTTCTGATTGGCTTCGACAGACACACAAGCTTTATTAATTTTCAGCAGCATACTTTCTGCGATATAACTCTTTCTTTTAGAAAAGGGAATAAAATCTTAGATCAGACAAACAAAGCGAAAAAAATCTTTTCCAACATATGAATGAGATTTAAAACGAGTTGTACCCATGTAATCAAAACATGGCAAGACATGATGTAATTTACATCATTTTTATGAATTTTTTTTAAAGAAAAATGATGAGCAACATCAAAAAAATGCGATTTCAGATGATGAAAACGACATAATCTTCGAGGTTTTTTAAATGGCATGCCATGTTTTTACAATTTACATTCATGAAAATGATGACTTTTACATGAAAGTCATGCAATGAATATCGTGAAAATATCATGAAAATCATTTCATGAAAATCATTAAAATATCATCAAAATCATTAATTTTTTCCGATGACGAAAGCCAAAAAAATTTGATTTCAAATGATGAAAGCGACATAATCTTTGAGGTTTTTTAAATGGCATGCCATGTATTTACAATTTACACTCATGAAAATGATGACTTTTACATGAAAGTCATGCAATGAATATCGTGAAAATATCATGAAAATCATTTCATGAAAATCATTAAAATATCATCAAAATCGCGCAGTATATGGCATTTATCAGTTACATATCTTATGTATTCAAAACATGGCAAAAAAATGATGATTTCATGTGAAAAACACGAAAAAAGTTACATTTTTATGGTAAAACCAACATAAAAATCGATGCTTTTCATTTTCATCGATTAGAATGAAAACTTTCACCAGTTGCATTTGATGATTTTGATTTTTAATCAAAGTCATCGAGTGACATTGATTTTTAATCAAAATCATCAAATGACATTGATTAAAAATCAATGTTTAACCAAAGTCATTTGATGATTTTGATTAAAAATCAAAATCATCAAATGCAACTGATGAAAATTCTCATTTTAATCGATGAAAATGAAAAACATCGATTTTTACGACGGTTTCATTATAGAAAATATCATTTTTCCGATTTTTTAGTTACATGGGTATATACTATCCCTGGGTGCTTACCAATCTATCTATCTAACTGTCTATCTACTTACGCACTTACTCATCTATTGAAGTACCTAACTGTCTAATCATCTAAATATTTAGCTAATCTCTCTATCCATGTATTTATCTACTTATTTATTTGTCTATTCATCTGTAGATAAATAGATAAATGAATAGGTAGATAGATACAAAGATACATTCATCTATCTGTCCACCTATTTGTCTGTCTATTTACCTACCTATTCATGTATGTTTCTACCTATGTATCTAACAATCCAACTACACACCTATTTATATCTATCTATCTATCTATTTATTTATTTCTCAATCTACTTATCTATCCATCCATCTATGTATGTATCTATTTATCTGCCAATTAATATCTCGATTTACAGATCTATCTATCTACCTATCTCCCTACATATGCCTCTTTCACACATCATTTGAAACATATGAAACGAGAACTTCAATTATAATACGACTGAAATACATTGTGGCGTCGACTCACGAAATGAAACCAAAAATAAAATGAGTTTCAGTAATGTCCTTCTCGACTCACATGTAGACTTAGCTGACATACTTTGATTCGGTCTTTATTCAAAGATCAAGTTTACTGCGCTGCACACAGGGGTCATCGATTAAAACGGGAATTGCTTTATCTTAGTTCACCACCTATCTTTTCTACTCAATCTGTAACTCAATTACTAATTTTAATCAAGGAATTGAATGAAATAAAAGAAACTCAATCAGATCAGAACAGAAAAACTAATAAAGCAGCGCAGGGGTTAAACGAATTGAAGGCGAAAAGGACCTAAAAAGAGAAAAAGGGACTAAAACGCTTGAAGTAAGTAAAAGAGGTAAAGAGAGTACAATGGGTTAAACCCTAATGGCATTAAAGCATCTAGAATAGATATAAAGACTAAATCGACTAAAGAGTTTGTAAGGATTGAAAATACTAAAAGGAGTGAACGAACTCAAAACGCTTAAAATCAGAAAACAGAGCAAAATAGTTAGAAACTCTGAAGACACTAAAGAAAGCAAATTTCTCTAAACAGTAGAAGAAAATAAGACAAGAGAGAGTAAAGGGACTAAATATACAAGAATTGTAGGACACAAAAGGAGCATACGAAGACAAAACGCACTAGCAAGACTAAAGGCAATTAGAACAGTAAAAGAGCTACATGACTTAAAGGAGAGACACCAATGCAACTAAAAAATAAAAAAAATAACATTTTTTCTGATCAAATACATATAAAAATCGATGTTTCTCATTTGTATTGATTAAAATGAAAACTTTCATCAGTTGCATTTCATGAATTTAATTTTTAATCAAAACCATCAAATGACTTTGGTTGAACATTGATTTTTAATCAATGTCACTTGATGACTTTGATTAAAAATCAAAATCATCAAATGTAACTGATGAAAATGAAAATCAACGATTTTTATGTCAGTTTCATCAAAAAAATGTCATTTTTTTCGTGTTTTTCACATGAAAGTCATCAATTTTTTGTCATGTTTTGATTACTTGGGTAGAGTAAGAAAGTTAATTTCTGCTAGAAAATTGAGGCATAAGATTTTGTGTGTTCTCGCACATAGAGCTCTCTCTAGAAAACATTGAAAAGGGTATTTGTAAAGACAGATGTCGACATGTACTCTAAATTCATCATTTTCCTGGTGAATTTTTTAAAAAACATCGTGACACATGATGTATTTCACACCAAAGTCATTCGATGAAAACGATGATAAAGTAACGAAAGTAATCTAATGATTTTGATTTTCAGAAGTAATCAAAGTCATCGGATGAAATTGATGTAA
>JAJEKB010019115.1:58137-76166 GCA_022393335.1 Macrotrachela quadricornifera
TATTGAACTATATAAAAACGAAATATATTCATTTGTTCAATACATTACAACTACTCAAATTACTCGAAGGAAATATCTCAAAATTCCATAGAAAAAAATTTTTTTTGCCTACTTCGCGAAATTTTACTCATTTTTTAACTAAAACATGAAATAAATCAAATGAAAACTATACCATTGGATAGAGCAATTAACGTTCTCTCTAATCATATAGAAATAAAAAAGTTTCTGACGTTTTATAGAAATACAATAGATTGACGAAAACTAGTAAAAATAGGTGAATCATCCTGTATAATTTCATAACGGGACGGAACGGGGCACGGGGCGGGGCGGGGTTGTAAAAAACTGTGCCCTGTGCAGCTCTGGACAGTAATTTTATTATTAAAATAGTTTATATACATTAAATTGCTAAACGATTATTCAGTCATATACTACTTCAAAAATATACAGCTGAACAAAATTATGCTAAATCAATGGGATCAGTTGTCTGAAACAATATTATATTGAATCTAATTAAATGTGAAAATAAATAAATATTTTTTGTTCTTTTTTTGCTTTGCATATGCACACAATCGACAATAAAACATCATGAATAGAATTGAAATATATGTATAGGAATAAAGATTCTTGTTTATTTTTTTAATAAGGAGTTGAATTTTGTTGATATTGGATATAGTCATATAGACATGTTCTAAACTATGTACACGTCGATTAATTATTTCATGCATATAACGACCTGCTTCAGCTTCATTTAAATCAAGTTTTAAACAAGCATTTCATTATTTTAATGTATGACTATGAAAACATGGTAAATCAGTATCAAACATTAATTCAAAAAATGTTACAAAATGATAATGACATATGATCTGAAAAAAAACAACAACAACATTATTCTCTTAGTATTTGTATGTAAAATGTGGTTAAGAGATTGTTTGAAATTATGAAAACTTCTTTTGTTATTATGCATAAAGTAGTGGCGGAACCAGGATTTTGTCTTAGGAGGAGTTGAGCTCCACATTCATTATCCAAGGTTTAGTCAAAGTAGTACAAGGTTTTTTTTAAATGTTTTCGAATTCGTTGTAGTTCTTAGTATCTCAATATTCTATCAAGTTACATATTGCTCACTGTTTCTGTATCTATATCAAAATATGCACAGCTTGAAGTGTAAATTTATTTTGTAATATCTAAGTTATACCAACATAATTCTACTATTTTTGTGTGCTTTAGCGAATACATCAACAACTTTTTCAAAATCTATATTAAATTCTTTTTCTACAGCCAACACATCAAGATCACTGAGTCTTTCATCTCCCATTATATTTCGAGCATATATTTTAATTAATTTCATGTTTGAAAAGCTTCTTTCACATGTGATGGATGATACAGGAAATGTAATAGCACCTTTGATCAAATCAACAGTTAAAAGAAATGCTTGTTTCATTGGGTTCAATTCATTGAGTATATCCAACACAGCTGACAATTTAGTATCTTTGATCACACGTTTTATAACAGCAATTTCATTTTTTATGTTTTCCAACGATAAATGATCAATTAATAGTTGTAATGTTTCAGTATTTAAACAATTTTCATTGATAGATGATAGAGATTTGATGCTGTTTGCTATATGTAAGTTATGAGAAGAGAACCATTCATTTAATTCGACCAGTATGGAACCAATTGTTGCTAAGTACATAGTCACTGGAAAGTTCTCTTCACTATTATCATAATCTCGATATCCGACTGATGTCGTGACAATACAGTCTTTAAAACGTGACAGAATTGTTTTCTGACGTCTCGTTCGAACTGATCCATTTATATCAATACCATTTGCATTTCCAAAAATTATAGCTTCTTGAAATAATGCTTTAAACGAATTTTCATTTCACATAAGATTTAATTTTTCACAGATTACTTTGATGAATTGTGTGCATTATTAAGATCAGTACATACTCCTTTCGAATGAAAAATTCAAATGTAAATAAGCCTTTTTTAAGGAAAGAGAACATCATATGATGCGTTTGGAGAATATGCTTGGAAACTCGATTAAATGCTAAGAGAGCAAAATGTACCAGATATAGGACAGAAACATAGACGGAGGGCATGTCACTCGATGAGGGTGCGGCGGAAACGTAGACGGAGGGCGTGTCTCTCCATGAGGGTGCCACGGAAACACGAGAGGGAACACGTAGAGGACGTCTCTCTCGCCGAGAGTGCCACGGAAAGAGGAACACACGCGGAAATGCAGACAAAGGGCATGTGCCTTGAGGGTTTCTAGTGGGTACAGGGGTGGACGGGTTATAGAAGGTATAGGAGATACATCTCTTAGATCTCCTATACTTCTATACCTCGTATGTCTCCCATACTTCCTATATCTCTTATAACCTCACTTCTCCTATAACCACTATAAGCCTATCTAGACATGCACCAGTCTCAGTCATGACTGGGTATCCAGTCGGACTGGGACCCAGTCATTCTGAGGTACCCAGTCGGACTGGGATCCAGTCAACTGGAAGTGGTGCATGTCTAGCCCTATTACCACTTCAGTCTCTCACACTAGTATAACCCTATACCTCTCTATTTCTTATATCTGCTACGTTTTGCTCTTTTAGCATTTAATTGAGTTTCCGGAGATATTCTCGAAACGCATCTAATCAAATTCAATATTTAAATTGATTGAAAATCCCACATCTAAATTCAAAACCAATTATACAGAATTTTCATTTATTTAACAATGGGATCGTTTTTGTATTATTTGATGAAAAGACTAAACATATTCGGATCAAATAAAAGTTGTTCATGGCGTGCAGAGAACCAATTATTTGAATTTTAAGGCAATATCAGAATATGCTATACAGAATCATTGATTAGTATCTATTTTTAGTTAATAGACAAATTAAAACTTTTCAATTAGAAAAGCTATACTAGTATAGTCTGTGGATATGATTTTGTATTTTTCTCATTAATACTACAAAATTACTTCCATACAAATAAAAATTAATACTTACCGTTAAAATTATTCATTCTATTTTTAAAATTATTTTTCTAATTCATTATTCATCTATAGTTTTATTGAGATTTTCTTGATTAGATATTTCATATTAAATGAATAAAAACTTTCTTTAAAAGTTCTAGTGCAATCAACAAGAACTTCTTTTTTTTTGCATAATTAACTATTATTTATTTTTAAATGAGATAAATTATTATTTTTACAATACTGAAATATTATAAAAATAAAATCAAAACAACAATGGATAATGAGCAAGTAAGTGATTCTATTGAATTATCTTTATGCATTACTAAGTAATAATAATAAAATAGTTGTACTGTAAATAATAGAACACATTTTCTTAAGGAAATGCATTAAGATAAAATTAAAGGATTAAACGAAGTAAAAAAAAATCAAAAAGTTGAAAGAGTAAATATAAATAATGAATTAAAAAGAGTCAAATAATGGTATATATAAAATCATAAATAGTAACTAATCAGAATGTCATGACTTTGAGACGTATTAAAATATAAATAGAAAATTTATATTAGAAGAATAGTAATTTCATTCAAGTCAATAAAATTAGAAGCTATTTCAAAGCAGATATAAATACTAGTATTTTTATAAAATAATTTCAATGAATAATAAACTATTTTGAGAAATATTTAAGTATTGATTATTGTTTTTAAACAGAATAGATCACTGATAAATTACTATGGATACTGCTCGAAAATAACTTTAGGTATTTAAATTTGAATATTTTCTTAATCAAGAAAATACGAAAAAACAATTTTTTTTTCATTTATCTATATTTTATTAATTTGTATATTATGACTGTAATAGATAGAGAACGACAATTATCTAATATTTTATTATTTTAAATATCAAATCACATAAAACTGAAGGCATAGACAACTGACTTCCATAAAAGATTTTCTCATCTCACTTTTCTAAAATTCATATAATTTGAGTTTAAACATTCTTTTATAATACGTAAATTGACATTCATCATATAATTCTAAATATGTGTAAGTATTATAAAAGAATATTTAAATAAAAAGTTCATAATGAAATAAATGTTATAAACGTAAGTAGATATGATAAAAAAAAAGATAAATGTTTGTTACAACTACCAAATTGATAACTATGTATTGTCAGTTAGGAAATACATTATAGAATGATCTTTTAGTAAAATTCTTTTATATACAACAATATTTTTTTGTATTTGAGAAATTAAATAACAAAGTTCTTTTTATTTTCTATAAAATTGTACATAATTAATCATGACTTTGTTGAAGGTAACAGATGTGTTGCTTTTTCATCTTTATAAAATTGTAAAAGAGTAATGAATTCATAGAATAATTATTACAGCTTGCAATGATATTATCAAAAACAATCATTTTACACCTCGTATGTCTACATACAACCATATGTTGATGTTTTGATCTAAATTTTTTTTTTGTTATTGTAAATATTCATGATATAATTGAATAAATCAATGAAATTTATAGTCGTAAATAATATTACTTATTAAATTTTGATATTGTGGGATTTATAGGAAATCATATTTCATTTCTATAAAAATACATTGAATTTCTATATTTTCAAATTCTTTGTTTGGTTTTTTTTGTCAATAATTCATTGAATTTTCTACATTCTATTGTATGATTAAGTATTGTCTAATTAAACTGCGAAATATATTGCATGTTTCATAATACTAGCTTTAAAAATTTCTTTTATTTTTGAGCTAAATTTATTTGCAAATCCTTCTAAAAATTGCGAAATAAGATTATTTAATAAAAACAAAATAATCAATCTTGTCATTATTTTTTTTTTTTCTTTAACAATTTTATAATTCTTTAAAGTAACTAAGCATCTGTTACTGTTTGATGATGAAAATATCTTCCGATAAAATCAATAGAAATATGAGCAAAAAAAGAAACTAATTGGTTAATTCTATCCAATAAAAATAAAGAATTTGATCTTAATACAAAAGTTTTATAAATTATCATTCAAAATGCATTAATAACTTAAAATAAAACATTTACAAAGAAAAAAACAAGACAATGCATTTTTCTTTTTCCCTCTCATAAAATAAAATGTCTTTAACATACAGACAATAGAGACAGTCTATCTAATTCGAATGTTTGTATTTTTTTGTTTCAAGAGACAAAAAAATAAGAAAATTTATAGTATACAATTTGAAATTAAACATTATTTCATTTTTTTATTTATATAGATAAAACAAAAAAGGTTTAACGTTTTTATTACTGGTGTGCCACGATTTCGGCGTCTATATGAGATGATGAAAAATAATTAATAATAAAGAAATATTTAATAAAATCTCATATTTACCCTTTTACCCAACGTCTTTGATATATATTATTATTTCGTTTTTCTTTTATTGTCTATTGTTTATTCCCTTATTTTTTCTTTTCCAAACATTTGTTATTATTGTTTAAATGGCCAACGAACAAGATAAACTTAATATTGATGGAATTATTCAACGACTGCTTGAATGTAATTAAATAATTAATTGAAAATCTTGATTATTTTTCTTTTTGTTTTGATTTTTTATTTCAGTTCGTGGCGCTAAACCTAATAAAAATGTTCATCTAAATGAAAATGAAGTACGTGGTTTATGTCTAAAATCACGTGAAATTTTTCTTAGTCAACCTATTTTGCTTGAACTCGAAGCGCCATTAAAAATATGTGGTATGTTAAAAAATTTTAATATAATTAATAAAAAAATCTTTTTATTTATCTATTTAGGTGATATTCATGGTAATAAAAAAAACTAAATTAAATCAATAATTTCTTTTTTTAAATTATTAAATTTTAGGTCAATACTATGATTTACTTCGTTTATTTGAATATGGAGGTTTTCCACCTGAATCAAATTATTTATTTCTTGGAGATTATGTTGATCGTGGTAAACAATCACTTGAAACTATATGTCTTTTATTAGCTTATAAAGTAATTTTATTTTATTTGATAAGAATAAATAAATTTATTTTTAATTTTTTTATTTAATTTAAGATAAAATATCCGGAAAATTTTTTTCTTCTTCGAGGAAATCATGAATGTGCATCAATTAATCGTATATATGGTTTTTATGATGAATGTAAACGACGTTATAATATTAAATTATGGAAAACATTTACAGATTGTTTTAATTGTCTTCCTGTTGCTGCAATAATTGATGAAAAAATCTTTTGTTGTCATGGTGGTTTAAGTCCAGATTTACAATCTATGGAACAAATAAGACGAATAATGAGACCAACTGATGTACCTGATCAAGGTTTATTATGTGATTTATTATGGTCGGATCCTGATAAAGAAGTAAATGGATGGGGAGAAAATGATCGTGGTGTATCATTTACATTTGGAGCTGAAATTGTATCAAAATTTTTACATAAACATGATTTGGATCTTATATGTCGTGCTCACCAAGTTTGTTTTTTTAAATAAAAAAATGAAAAGAAAAATTAATTCTATATTTTTATTATAGGTTGTAGAAGATGGTTACGAATTTTTTGCTAAACGTCAATTAGTTACTTTATTTTCAGCGCCAAATTATTGTGGAGAATTTGATAATGCTGGAGCGATGATGTCTGTTGATGAAACATTGATGTGTAGTTTTCAAGTAAAAAGAATTTAAAAATTTTATTGAAGATTTATCTATTATTTTGTATAGATTTTAAAACCTTCGGAAAAAAAGGCTAAAACACCTTCATTAAGTAATAATCGTCCAGTAACACCGCCACGTGGTGGTGGTAATCCTGGTATGAAAGATACTTTAATGAAAGATGGCAAAAAACCAATATAAGCCATATGAACAATTGAATTAAATTTTTAAGCTAGATTAAAATATTATTATTATTACTTATACTTCTCAACCCGCACTTTTTCCCGACCGGTTGCAGAATTCTATTAAAATATCAACAGATTAAATATCATTGATCTTTTGTATATAACCACAATTGTCTTTACAACAGCTTTTTTGCGCGCTTGTTCTCTCGTTCTATATATATATACATATTCGTATACCTTCTATTACTATTATTCATATTTATCTATTCTATCTCTTTTTTTTTCGATTGTTGTCTTTGTCAGTTGTTTGTTTTTTTTTTCTTTTGTCTTTAACTAGAGGAAACTCTTTCTGTTCGCACACAGTCGACAAGTAATCGGTCGTCTTTATTTCTTTTTTGGTCCATATATACGTATATACATATACATATATACCTTTGATGATGTCAGCCTATGGCTAGACAGTAGTAGCAAAGACAGATGGGTATGTATGCGTCAATTGAATTTTTTTTTTGCTCTCTCATTTTTTTCTCTCTTTTTCATATTAGAACAACACATTGTCAGCCATTCATTTTTTCTCTTTTCTTTTTCCTTCTTGTATGTGTGACTTCTATTTGAGAAGAATAAAAACAAAATGAATAAAAAA
Source organism: Macrotrachela quadricornifera (assembly GCA_022393335.1). Taxonomy (NCBI): domain Eukaryota; kingdom Metazoa; phylum Rotifera; class Eurotatoria; order Philodinida; family Philodinidae; genus Macrotrachela; species Macrotrachela quadricornifera. The sequence goes on from JAJEKB010019115.1 coordinate 65,577, forward strand.
AAAAAAGGGATTTAAGTAGTATTTATTTGTTTGTTTGTTTTTTTTCTTTTTGCTTTCATTGATTTAATAGAAATTTTAATTATGATGAGATTAGGTTTTTTTAAATTGATATGATGGATCATAACGACTTAATAATGATGAACGATGACGATCATAAATTTCATAAAATTTTGGTTGAAGTTGTTCAGATCGTGATGGTAAAGTATATTTTTTATCAACACGATTACGTGGTTCAACATTATAATGCATTTGTTCACGTTTATTGAAATAAAGTGCATCATCATGTTCATAATGTGGAATATTTGATTGACGAGCATTCTATAAAAATAAAAATATATGTTTGTAATTATTAAAAATAAAATTTTTGATTTTTTAAAATACATTAATAATTAATTCGCGATTAACTATATCACGACGCCATGGTTCAATATATCGAAGTGGAATAATTGGATGAGGTGCTGAATATTGAGTAACTCTATTAGATAAAATAAGAAATTTATATTTTAAGAAAATGAATTTAACTAATTACCGAATAGATGATGAACTATCATCAAATCTTGCCATATATGTATTTATTGTCTGTTTTAGGTGAAAAAAGAAAAAATTTTCAAGTTAATAATAGAGAAATGAAAACATTTTTTTAGTTAAGCAACCTTGGTTACATAAACATCTAGGGATACTTTTCAATAATAGTAGTCAAATGACATCTAGATGTCGTTGAAATCTTGATTTAAATGATTCAAGAAATAATAATTTAGTAAAAATGAAAAATAATCTTTTTTTAAATTAATTATATAATAAATCTTAAAACAATCTGTATTAAATAAATTTATTTTTTGATATTTTCAACGTGTAATCATTATTTTCTTCAGTATTTCAAATGAATATATCTTTTTGTCTTTAAGTTTTCATTGACTTTTATTTTTCTTTATAATAATGTAAATCTCGATCTGTTTATAATAATTGAAATGAAATGAACTTTTGAGGTTGAATTATAAAAACTGAATATGATGAATTATAAATGATATTTTTATGATTTTGCCTATTATGATTTGTTTTTTAATAGATCAGAATTATTCAAGCAAATTATTGAATTTGACAGAAATAAAAATTAGATGAGTGAAGCATAAACTAGTATTATTAACTAGCCAAAAATAAACTTGAACGATAGAAAATGAAAGGGACGATTCTCATTTACTTTATATTAAGTTCGTCTGTTGATAAAACCATATAAGATTAAAAAAAGATTTTACTTTTTTCTTCCGACTCAATTTTCTTAAAATGATTGAAAGCTGTTTTTTTCTTCTTATTTTTCTATTATTCAATTCATTGTGTGAGACGAACATGACCCTCGACAATATGATTTAGAAACCATATATTTATGTTATTATATTTTTGAAAAAGAAAAAAATAATATATTTCAAATAAATATTTTTCTCAATGTTCTTTTCGATGGAGAGCGAGAATCATATTCAGTTGATTCTTTTCAGATTCTCTCCGCAACTTTGATTGAGTGCATCTACTATTCATTCGATGGGATTCAGTATCGAATTTCCAAATGAGACGAATATTTTGAAGTGTTTCGTCTGATTATGTGTCATATTCACATATCATACTCTAAATGAAATATGTTTAACACGTTAAAAAATGCCAATTTAATGAATAAAAGATGTTAACATCTATTCTCCTAAAAAAATAGTTAAACATAGTATTTTTAATATATCATTACAAAAAACTGGTGTTTTTGGAAAAGTAATGATATATTCGGATAGCCCATGGAATTCTCAACAACTCTTTATACATACATTTTGAATTGCATTTGTTTACTAAAAATAAATTCAAACACAGTAAAAGCATCCTCAGTATCAAATTCTCTAGAAATGCATTTCTTTTGTTTCGTTTTTTTAATTCTTTCTAGATAGAAGCAAGTAATTACAAAACTAAATATATAATTTGAAAGTGCACAAAAGCCTCTCTGTACTTTCATATAAAAATAAGTTTGAAAAAGCTAATGAAAAAAGAAGAAATGCAGTTTCAGGGAATCTGATGATAAGGGTGCTTTTACCGTGTTTAAATGTATTTTTAGTATACACAAACTTATTTCAAACGACTATTGTTCATCGAAAAATTTGTTTTGGTTATAATCAAAGAACTTTTTTAAACTTTCATCCTAAGAATTTTCCCTTAAAATGCTACAAGATATATGAGATCTCTATCGTTGTTAGAAATACAACATGCATTAGCAGAATCAGATGAATAATAAACACTAGATGGTCATTGTTCAATCAGATATATAAATTAATCAACAATGATGTTTATTTAAATCTCTTTTCTTCGAATGCAATGAGTTGATCGGCAATATATTGTACAGCTATCGTGTTTGATATCGATTAAAAACTGGATCAGTGTAAGCTGATTTCTCACTTTACCCATTTATTATTCAATTTACATTCGAGTTTTAATATTTCAATATTCGAAAATTCTTGATTGAATCTTGGAAATCTTAATATTTTGTCAAAAGAAATATAATATCTTCTCAGTAAACACTTCTCTATATTTGTATTTCATGAATCACTATAATTATCAATCTACTACAGCTTTTTCGATATCTGCTGTTTAACCATCCTGACATAACGAGTCGCTAACGTTCCTTCACATGATATCGTACTTGTTGAATCCTTTTCGTGTAATATGGCTTTCCTCCGACTATTGCTTATTTAAAGATCACGACATTCGTTTATTTTGGATTTAATATAAATAGTATGACGGACAAAAGGATAGGCAAAAAACAATGGTTGATCTATACCTTTGAAACATATATATCGGAAAAAGTCATAGAAATAAACAAATAAATATAGGTATATAAGAGTTTAGGTATAAAATAAAAGAATACAGATAAGCTGAAAAGGTTTTGTATGAATAAACCTCAAAAGGATTTCGAATTCATTTAAAGTCTGGAACTATTTTAGGTCTTATATGATATATTTTTCCATGTAATGCAAATATATGTCGCGTATATTTATATTTAAACCATCATCTAAAGCTATATTAAACTAATAAACAATGTAGATCTATTTATATTAACTTCTTCGTAAGTCTTTTGTTGATACGTTCTTTTGATAACTAAAAAATCTTATGTATTGAAATAATTATTAAATATATGTTTAGCTTGGTCCTAATGCTTCAGTTAACATTCTATAGGAATAAAAACATTAGTGGGAATAGAAGGTTTTTATTTTTAGTGTACCTTATCTCTCGTCAAATAAAGAATCCATGCATTTTATTATAATTGCATGTTGCATTAGACATAGTTTTAGTCTTCTTATTTGATTATTTTTTTGACAACTAATAAAAATCTACTTATGTTCGTAATCTCGTTTCGTTCTTTTTCTTTCTCATTAAAATTGTTGTAAGTAAAATCACGATGACGATGACAGGGATGTTATATATATAAGTTTGTCTTTATTTGTTATTAATAGTTTGACTTTAATTGATAAATTGAAAGAACAAACAACCATTAAATAAATAGAAATTTGAAAAAAAAAGATTAAATAAAATAGAACTTCGGCGAAATAGAACGCTAAGGTTTCAAAAAACTTTACAGAATTGTCTCATTTTGAAGTGATCTCTACTATTTGCCAAATAATCATATACCATTATTGGCTAACATGATCTTCCGTTAAACTTCATTATGTAATGCTAGAATATTTCCAAAGAGCTTGTATATATATACACATAGAAAGAAGTGAAAGAATGTCATATTTTTATTTGATATTGCTTATGATAATTATACGAATTATTTGTGTATATTTTCAGGTGATTGAATCCAGTCGGCGTATATGATGCAGATACAGTGTCTTTACGACCGTGTATGGTCAAATGGGTGTCGTTTGCACGCCTTATTGTCCCGAAATTTTGGTTGAGGGTTTCCGACCGTATTTACACTGTACCCAACACAGTGTCTGCGCCGTTTACGGCAGTATTTATGCCGTACTCTCATTAACCTAGGTCGACAAATACAGAGGCCATATATGGTCGTTTCTGTACCATACTATTTCATCTGGATAAATCTATCAGTAAGTCATTTTTAATGAAAAAAAAGGAAAGTGTTTCGAAGTACACAAAATGGCATTAACATTGAGTAAAAAAAATTTATTACGACGCTGAAACAACTAAATCATTTAGATCTTTTCGTATTAGTTTACCACAAGGTAAGCAAAAATTTTCTAATAAATCTTTAAGTTATATATAAATGAAATTCCATTATCCGTTATAAAAGTGCTTGCTCTTATTAAACAAGTGTGCACAATGGTGAATATAGTCTTGATCAACATATTTCAAATGGTATTGTTCAAGTGTGTAGCGAAATTTTCAAAAAATGTTTAAATGATCGATTTCTTCAAAGTGCTTTTCAACTTGGATCTGGTACACATACCAATATGGATATAAGGTGACCCAAAAGTCTTGGCACTTAATAGAAAAATTCTTTTTTCTCTCTTATGATGAATAAGGAAAAGCTCAATATTGGAGAGATAGTCAATAAATACTAGATGAGTATTACTTCAAATTTTCACAACTAAAGCTCAAGTCAAAGCGGAGATTTACCACTTCGAACTAAGGGAAAATTATTTTTCAAAGAAACATATTATAAATTAAAAAAAAGATAAAAAATACGACTGCTCGCTATGGACATCAGTTACTTTATCACGTCATGTGAAAAATAATTTTTCCTTAGTTCGAAGTGGTATATCTTTGCTATGATTTGAGCTATAGTTGTGAAAATTCGAGGTGATACTCATCTAGTATTTATTGACTATCTCTCCAATATTGAACTTTTTCTTATTTGTCATAAGAGAGAAAAATGAATTCTCTATAAAGTGTCATGTTATTACTAATTGTTCTATGGAAATTATTAATGTCCAGATCGACGAATACGGAATTCGTATATGCTCATGATACGATCATATACAACCATATTTTGTCATATTACATGTCTCAATATTAGGATTGTATACAGAGGAAACCGAAGATCGTATACAATCTCCGTTTAGTAAGTTAGTAAACGATCGCGTTTTTTCTCCGTATATCGTCGTATTTCTCTGCATACGAACGTTTACGACCGTGCTATTTCGACCTGGGTGCTTTTGACGGAAGTCAAATACATGTAGATCCAATTCGTCATGTTAACATGGATCAAAATAAAAATAATGCATTTTCAATAAGTAAAATTTTTTTTATATTTATTATTTTAGGTATGAATCTTGCAATTACATTAGAATTAAACAATTGATTATATCCATCATTAGATCATCTTCAAAAGTTCTTAAAACAAAAATCTGAATTTTATAATGAATATACTAAACAATTAACAATAAATATTGAAAATTTACAAAATATTCAATTACATTTATATAAAATATTTATTGATAATATAAATGGACAAGCATCAATGAATGAAAATTTTGGATGATCTGTTGGTGAGCATTTGAAAAAAATAAAAAAATTTTGGAATAAACTTCAAGAATTAACTATCTTTCGTATGATGATGAAATTAAGCGGTGTATTTAATGCATTGACTGTTACTTTAAGTAAGTAAACAATTCATTTTTTTAAAACTTTTGTGATTTATATTTCTTTTAATGAAAACAATAGATGATATTGATTTGTTAGATTCAAAATCTCATTCTGGTATGAATAGATATTTTTTTGCTAATTTAACTTTTTTCAAAAAATTTATTAACTCGATTTCGTTTCAGGTGATCAAACTAATGTAAGTCAATGTAAACCTACAGGTAATTCTATGACTATTAACCTTTGTATTTCGACGAATAATTTCAAATTCAATCCATTAAAACTATCAATTATTAAAAAAATCTATCTCATTGAAATGTATTTGATTAGCATTAAATATGTAATAACATTAGATAAAAAATATTTTCTTTTTAATTCATTCAAAATTCCTTTTATTTCAATATTTCTTTTGAAGAAATCAATTAATTGATAGATCAATATAATAATCTTAGTAGTGTTAAAATAAATGGAATAGTACAAATTATTAAATAAAAATATATTTCTAAAATTTGTACCCAAACAAAAAAAATCAAATACTAGGAAAAAATATTAATTAGATATGAAAATAATTTTGTTCATTTTAATTATGCAATATTAATGAAAGAAATAGAGTCAATTTCTATTTTCTTTAAACCAAACTAAAATGAACGGAACCGATCCTTTCTGTATTATATTTTATAAAAATCATAGGTTTTTGAACATTTTTTGATAGAATATTGATAAAATAGAGAATTTTTCAAAAATATCAATTTCACGAGAAATATAGGTTGAATTGAATTCCAGATCAGACTAGACGGTATTCGAGTTTCACTCGACTACGAAATGCGGTGCGAAGCAGAGAATATCGGTTTTCGAAAAATCGGTAATCTATTAAAAAGCTTCTATTGAACATTGTTGATTGCTGCTTTAATTATCTATCTGATTCATTATCTATCATCATATGTTATCGCAGCTGTTATATAGAGAGAATGGCGCCTAACTTTTTATATTGTTTTCGTTTTAATTATCTCAAACTTTGAAAAAAACAAAGTCCTTTAAAAATCGTCATTTTGTTACGCTTCCTGTGGCAAAAACAAAACTTTCTATTGAAAATCAAAAAACGCATAATCATAGCTCGATCTTCTTATTTTAATTTCGCGTTTCAACGAATATTTTGCGACTTTCCGTTCACGAGATAATCGTTCCACAAAATGACAATTTTGATGTGTACGTCGAGAAATAATGAAACAAAAAAAAAAACTCGCGAAAGACTCCAGAAATGCTGTGCTTCGCACCGCATTAAATATTCTTTTGATTTTTATTGTTTATTTGAACTCAAGTATTCTACAACAATGTATTAACTTAGCCAAACGAATTAAATGAATTATTGAATACGATTTTCGATTCTATTTTGTTTATCAACATTCGTATAGAGTTCATTTCAAATAATACAGTTTCAACGAAATCATAGATAGTCAAAATGCATTAAAACTGTTTTGTTTTAGTTTATCGATAAGCCAACAAAATATAGACATTTTTATCTATTAGAACAAAGACATATTTAAATCTTGTTATAGTAAAAGAAAAACCTAAAATTTAATTTAATTTTCTCTAGAAGCGAAGGCCATGATTGAATTGAGCAAATTATTATATTAACTAAGTTGACGTGGAAGTATTCTTAGTATAACTTATGAATCCTTAAAAAAGCACCATTGTTTTACTGGAGAAAGTCAGTTAAACCAAGCATGGATAGGTACACTTGACCGAACAAATCCACAGAAGTTTCATTGAAATCATTTTGGTTTACTTTTTAATAAAGCATAACTTTTTTTAAAAATGTACAATAAAATTTTATTTATATTTGTGTTACATCGAAGAATTTTGAAAAGAATTAATGATATTATCGGTCTTTATTACGATATTCTCTTGACTAAGATTATCTTTCATAAACTTTGAAAAATCACATTCAACTATTGATTAGTAAGAACACATACATCAGACAGAATCAATTCTCGACTATAAATTCGTAATTCATCAATAGCTCCATTAAATGGTATTGTTGTAATAGAACCTGTCGCACAGCTGCCCCCTGATGGCCCATAATAACCAAGAAGAATATAATCAGGAACACCACTCGCTGCATAGTTTGTACTACCTGTTGTTCCTATTCGAGTACCATTAACATACAAAATAACTCCGTTGGTAGTACTATATGTTTGAACAACATGTGTCCATACATTCAGCGTAAGTATAGAACCGGTTACAGTAATTGCATTGTTATTCCATACTTGAGCAACAAGTCTGTTAGTAGAATCCAAGCCAATAAATGGGACACACCACGCCAATGCACCATTACTATATCCATTAGATCCACTTGCTACATGAAGTATTATACCACCACTAGTATAGGATGCTGGTTTAATCCAAAATGAAAAAGAAAAAGCTTGATTAGGTGTACCTAATGCAACAAGACCACCAACATAAAAATAGGCATTCGACGAACCAAATGATAAAGCTTGATTAACATAACCACTTATAGTTGTCACACCAGACGTGGCAGTACCAGTATAGTAATTTGGTCCACTATCTTGAACAGAACCAGAATCAAATGAAAAATATGCAACAAGAGTAGCATCATTCAATATTTCGCAAGCAGTTTTAGCACGATTGCTTACTATAAAAAAAAGGAGCAAATGAAACAAAACAAATAATTTTAATCTAAGCAAATTCTCATTATTATTATATACCAAACATGTGATCGATAAGACCATTGAATCTATTAGTTGTTTGTTGTGCACCTGAAAGTGTATATAAAAATAGTTTAAAAACAAAGATCCATCTATCATTATATCTTGTACCTATATTGACAAGACCCGATGTACCTACATATGCACCTGGAGATCCAGTTAAATTTGCTTGTCCATTATTGTAACCACTTCGATAAATATTTTGTTGTTTAAGTGAATAGTCATATACAAATGCAACATGAAGCCAAGTACCTGCTAAACTGGATGATATGGTTGTTAGACTGGATAGATCATCAACCCAAAAACCTTTCAAACAAATAATAATTATTAATTTAAATATTGTGATTCTAAAAATACTTACCCATATAGAGATTATATGTAACAAAATTTCGTAAAAGTAAATGCATACAATTTGCTCGTGTTCCTCCAGTAATATCACATTCACCAAATATAGTATAATCTGGTCCATTATTAGCCAATGTAGTTGGTTTAATCCATGCTTCAATGGTAAAACTTGAATAAGCAAAGTTAATAAATGGCGCTGTTACATATTGTGTCCCAGTTAGACTTAATGCTTGTCCAACATAACCTGTAGTATAACTCGGACTATTTACACCAGTACCATTATAAACCTATACATTTTATAATGTACATATATTAATATACACATATTCTTACATTTAAAATGTCGTTGAGATTATTCTCAAAAGTCCATACAGCTGTATGACTTGAAAGAGCAGCTCTATTGGTAAGATAACATGTTGCATTACAAAATGTCGGTACATCTAAAATGACTTGGTATTAATAAACAGAACTTAATCAAATAGATAGATAGCATTATGCATATGTACAAATAAATGATCAATATCTTGGATACTGTCCTATTTTAATAGTAAAATATTTTGATAGACAAGATTTTAAAATTGGAGTATTGTTTTTTTTTCTCCGATACAAATTATTTAAAACATGAACTTTCGTATAAAATATATAAAATTCAAATTTTTATTATCGAAAACAGAATTTTAATTTTTTTTTGCTAGAAGATATTAATCAAGAAATTATCTTTCTCTCTTTTAATAATAGCCAAATAGGAAAAAGACTTGCAATTTAAAGTTTAATTGTTTGAATTATATCAATATATACTTACAACTTGTTGTTAATGTTGTTCCTAATGTTGTTGTCGTAGTGCTAGTGGACACGGTTGAAGTGCTTCTATTAATGAAGTATATTACAAGTACTGGAATGAGTATAGCAGCAATGACTAATAAAACACATAATCCAATACCAAGAACTATCAACCAAACACGTCGCTTTGGTCTATATACAAGTCAATTTATGTACATATATAGGTATGGCCAATCGTATTGATATCACATTTTGATATAGCCCTATTGTAAGGATAGAATATACTTTTGTCCAGGTCATAGACGAGAGGATAAGCTAGTAGCTTTTCTCTACTATTGTAAAGATAAAACATGATGTTATTCGGGTCAAATCAGGGTTATCAAGGATCCTCTCGTCTATGATTCGGTCAATAGTATGTTTTGTTCTTACAGTAGGATTGTATTAAAATGGAGTATCAACACAACTGACCATGTTCATATATATGGGAATGTCCAGTATAGTCGGAGGACCTAATAATATTTTATCTTTACAACAAAAAAAAATATTAATGAGTCCTTCGGGTAGACTGGACATCCCCATATGTACATACATATAGAAAAACCTACTTTGATGGAATTTCTATCAGATCATTAACATCAAGAATTTTAATAACAGAGTATGATTGTTCCAATGATGTATTTGGTGTACTAGACGAAATATCTTTTTGTAATGGGATACCTGCATCATTATAATTATTCGTTTGATTGGCATCAATGAATTGAAAATGAGGTATATATAATGCTGCACTTTGTGTGACTGTTGGCATTGCAATATGCACTTTTCTTTCAGTATGTCAGAATTTTACGACAGACAAATGTTTTGTTTCTTATTTACATTGAAAAATTTTTGATCAACTATTATTGTGAAAAACAAACTATTGATTCTCTTTTTCTTTTGATAAAGTCTTGCAAATTGAATTATTTGCATTTTGAATAGTGAATATATTCACTTATGTATAACTATTTTTCTTTTTCTTTATAAAATAATGGTTAAAAATAAACATTATTGTTAACGTGAGCATATATGACACTGAGTAGAGAGAGAGGAAGAGAGAGAAAAGAAGAGAACAAAAAAAAAAATAGAAGACAATGCAATAAAATAAATGAAAACTTTTTTAAAATTGACTAAC